>CM060833.1:172260000-172277500 GCA_030762175.1 Metallyticus violacea
ACTTAGCATTTTACGCCCGAAAAAATCCATCGGTCCTGGCCTGGTTTGAACCCGCGATCTTGGGTTTAGAAGGCAAGTATGACCACTACACAACCAGGACCGAATACGAGTATACGGAATTCAAATAACACAAGATCGAAGATAAAGACAAAAAGATTGGCTTATGTTGCAATGCCTTAACTAAAACTGACGAAGACATTTCGTATATAGATCTTGTATCTCTCTAACAAGTCAAGTTTCCTTGTATCAGTCAAATCAATAGACACAACTGAAGAATTCGCGTGTTGTGCTCGAAACATGAGCGTGATCCACCCAAAATTATGTCTGTGCAGCCTTATGAACATCATGTGGTACGTCCTTTCTTTTAGGCTGATTGCTACAACCCACAAGAATTATGTCGTGTCACAGTTTCGCGCAGCGCTTTATTGTTACTTCATAACCGGGTATCGATAGTACAGAAAATGGTGGCGATCGAGGTTCAAGCATGTTACTGCTATTAAGCACGTGGGTTGTAGTTGGAAGTAAATCGGAGTGGTTTACCAAGTAATATTGATTTATTGAAATCACTCCAGGAACTTGTGGATTAGAAAGTGTTCAGTACAACTTGTATGCCCAGTGTTGACAGTGTACCCCCGGGACAGGGTATCTAGGTTATAGAGGAACAAAATGAAGAGTGTGACATTGATGAAGATAGAACAATCGGTAATAGAAGGAGTGAGATGAAAAACCTTCAATGGTAAAGCCATATGAAAAAAGAGAGAAAGAAAGATGGACTAAGATTTTCACCACTGAAATATGTGGCAATACTATGATAGACTGTCATATGAAGGAGGAAAGATTGGCAGGGTGTTGAAAGATGCAGGAAAGGGGGCAGGGTTACTTCAGAGTAACCGCTGAAGAGTGGAGTAGCTCTCAAGGAGCGGTTTTCCCTACTTTATAACTAAGCTGAACAGGACCGCAGGTACTCCTCAATGCTAGGCGTTACACATCCAAACAGGAGCCGTATAAGAAGTGATGCCGTAACAGGTACATCATTATTAATATTTCATTACTAGGTATTATTATTGCTGCTGTAGATGCGTTAAAGTACTATAAGTAACACTTTCTTTAGAATTTATAATGAACAATATGGAAGAAAAACAAAATTATATTAAATTATTTTATGAACGTGTTGTTTTTACGGCACTAATTTGTTGGAAGATAAAAAAGTAATCATAAATGTGCAACATCTCTACTCAAATAATATGATAAAATAACAATAGTAATTCAGATTTGAGAAAATAAAAATGTACATTGAATTTGTGCAAATTTTTATTTTATTTGTTTTTTTTTAAATGTTTGGAGTTTCCCAAAGTTGCTTTGTCGGTCCTGGTGGTGTAGTGGTGACCATACTTGCCTCCTAAACCCATGATTGCGGGTTCAAACCCGGCCAGGATCGATAGATTTTTTTCGGGCGTAAAAAATCTTAAGTGTGACTTCCTTCGGAAGGGAAGCAAAGCGGTGGGTCCCATGCCGTATGTTTACGGCACGAAAAAGAACCTCAAGCCTGAAAAAAACGAGATCTCTGGGCAAAATTTGACGGTCATTTCACGCCCTGAATTGAATGGGACGCTTGATGACCTGAGATGTTAAAGAGCGTTCGTAAATAAAAAAAAAAAAAAAAAAAAAAAAAAACAGCAACGCTGCATTTAAGCCTACGGAAGCTAATTTAGCTTGTGCAGTGTGAGCAACATGCACATATTGCACTACAGAGTGCTCTTGTACCTGCCACTTAAAATAAAACCATTCTGCAAAGAGTAACTAATGCCCTTTCCGAAGCAAAATATTTTTTTCCCAAATTATCAAGCAATGCAAGTGGCATGGTTTCACCATCTCGTATCTATTAAATATTACTAAAATTACATATATAGACATTATGCACAGTCTTAAACACTATACATTCTTAATTCTATGTACATGAGTTTTGTCATGGAAGTTTCTTATATACCGAACATAGCTGTAAGAAAGCACAGAATCGTTGATTTAAAATTACAAATATTAATTAGGGAACCAGGTTATTGAAAACACCCTCGGAAGCAGAAGACGGTCTCTGGATAGTGTTTTAGGAATGGGATAAACTGGACAGTAAAGTACTTGAAAACTGGGACTCAAAGCAATAGCTCACGCTCGAGACTGTTGCAGCCGCTCGAAGTTCTTCCAAAACTGACAATAAGCGACTAATAGATTCAAAAGGGATTTCCGTATCTAACGGTTAGTATCCGTCCCGAAACTTGTAGTTTTAGTTACCAAAGAGAATTTCGAGTTCTCATTTCTCGACAGAAGGCAAAGGGAAAGGTGGTAAACCCATCGCCTTCAATGCCATCTTAGGTGTGAAACGCTAGGGGCATGGATTTCTTTAATCTACGACACAGGACTTGCGCTCCCAGACACTTAACAGATGTCTCCGTTTTTGCGAATGGAATGAGGGGCAATTTGGAAGAAGATCTTTTGAAGTCTTATCAGCATTTTGTATTTTTTGAAAAAGTTTGAGGTTCAGAAATATATTTGGACGTCATTATTCCTGTATCGCAGAAGCTCTCCACATTTGAAATGTCTACATAACATTTCACTTCTCTGTAAGGTTGCTTCTCCAGTTAGGTTTAGTGAAGAAACAAGTTTGGAGAGCAATCGCACCATCTCAAAAATGTGCAAAAATATGTATAGCCTTTGTTCATACCATGGACATTCTTTTTCAGGGAGAAATACGGAACTATAAGTAGTTCCTGAAGTAATGTTTTAATGAAAATGGAATCGAGCTATCACGTTGATTAACCATCTACAGTGCAATCTTTTGGTATCGAAAAGAGGAGAGAAGTTTCATAAAGTTCCAGAACGTAAATGGATCACTAGAATTTGGAAGAAGTAAACTGATGTAGAAAGTCATCTAACAAAATTTTGGAAATATTTTACAGAAATATTTACTACTTGAATTTCAGTGGCAGTTTTTGCAGTAACACACAGAATTCATTTTGTTGGAAGACGAGGGAATTTCGGGAATCTAAATAACCTCTACACAACTTTCGATGGTTTATTGATAATAATAACTATTTTCTAAAAAGCCTAAAATAGTTTACTTCGCATTTTTGGCGGAAAATGCGATCTTTTGTTCGTTTGTTTATTTATTTAAACTATGTGTATATTTTTTTTTTGTCCTGCTTCCGCAAGCAAGCTGAACCCAGGTCACTCCAGTCTTCTGCCAGTACTACAGTCAGTAGTTGTAGTTGCAGTGTGCTGTTACGAGAGCAAAATATTATTTATGTCTTTTATTATTGTTTGCGGTTAAGAGCTCGTATAACATCTTAATGGTGCTTCCTAAGTGTGTTTAATTACAGTGTTAGTGAAGCAAATTTTACTCTTAGTGTATTATATTGAAATGTCAGCACTAGAAAAGGGGGGGGGGATCTAGAGAGATAGCCCTATACCGAAAATTGCAAGAATTATGAGCAAAGCTGTTGCAAGTGAATTTAATTTTATACCGAGGTATGTGACTGCAGTCGAACACCACAGCACACGTTAATACTCATTGTGAAATAAACCTGATATTATTGTAACAGTAAAAATGTAAGGGAACCTGTACATCGATGGGATCGGGGACTTGGGCGACTTTGGCCCCGAACGACTTGCTGCGGACGCAGTTCAAATATTACCCTATGTACATTGTAATTGTTAGGTTTTATGACTTTTATTTGAGATATTAATTTGTCAAATAATTTAATCCATCTCGTATTATCGGACATAAAAATGTTTCCCTCTATTCTTTGTTCTGAATATAATATGATTCAGAAGCTAATTCATTAAGTGATAAAATAATTTATTTAGCAGTAAAAGGTATCACGGAAAATACAAAAGAATGCACTGTAAAGGTCTCGTGTATTGAACAATCAGTTAGTGATATCATGGCAATAGTGTCCGAAAAACGAATAAGATGTAGGCTTTGTATATTTCAAACTGTTCGTGCCGCTAATAGAAATCGGTATTTTAATAGTTTCCATAATAGGATTCACTTAATGTTTTTACCTATGACATAATTTTATGAACAAAATGGCTCGTCAAACGCGCAGTACATTCCTCCGTTTAGTGTTAATTTGGGGTGATGAAAGTGTGAGGCTTTGCAGCAGCTGGAAGTTGGGCTGGTGTTTCCAGCTCGTTATCAAGTTGTGGACAGTGCAGAGAAGTTGAGCATAATTATTTGTGAATTCTGCGGAACATACGAAAACACACAACGGTTTGTGTTGGATGTTTCTAGCGTAGTAGCTTGTTTGTACGTAATGTCGGAAGTCCTGCTTTTCAATTTTATAATCTAAAACGTGTTTTTTCAATGAGAGATAGCCGTCTAAACGCTATATTTATTAATAAGATTTCTAAAATATATAATCATATTATTGGCAAAGCTTTATTGAACTTTCTGTGCTCTCGTTTAAGAAATATTTGAACCGTTATATTTACCACTTTGTTTTGGGATATTTTGCTGTATGAACGTGTTCTCTTGCATGTGACAAACTGTTTAAGTCTAGTATCAATTGTTTAAATAATTGTTGCAGTTGCTACTCTTAATTGTTATTTCAACTAAGGAACTTGCTCTTCACGTTGAATATATCTTTCGACAAGACGATAATTACACCTATGTAGTGGAAAAACAATTAATATAAAATTCCCAGAAACACCTGTATAGAGTAATGAGAAATTTACTGAATCAAGTGCAGTGTTAGATGCTGAATGAAGTGAAAAACGACTTTAACGAAAAGTAGAGTTGAACATTCAAATTCTATGCTGCGGAGTTCATCAAAATCATGGGGCAGGTTGGCGCAAAAGGAGGGTCTTGGGTTTGCAACAGAGCAAGTTATCCAAGATAAATTAAATATGTTTGATGTAAACACTTTTTCAAAAGTATATCTGCAGAAGGATTAACACTATGGAGATCTCGGTAAGTTCAGAAGTTCTTGTGCATTTTGTTCTAGTAAATTAATTAAATGAGTTCAGACACAATTTTCAACATTTTTATAAGTACACAGTGATTTTTTGAACATACTGGAGTCTTAAGGGTCACATTTTGCCCGCGTACTTCTTAACACTATAGTTAAGAGTAGAAATTAGGAATTGGCTACGTCAAGAGGACTGAATAATTTTCTAAATGCTTGGATTGTGTCATACCTTATGACAAAATGTTAATTTTTCTTTGTATCTTTCCTTCCAAAGAATCCATTTCTGTGTATAATATCAGTGCGTTGTTGTAATTGTAAAATATTACAATTCAGATAACGGATAAAACATCTTTGCCTTTTTTAACATAACCTGTAGGCTGATAGCAGAAAAGTTGCTCTAATTTTCACTTAAGTTTCTATTCAAATTTCTCCTTGAAATTCGGTTATAACTCTTTTATTTTGAGATTCATAATCAGTGTAAATAATTCATTATATATTCGGTAATCCACCGACTGAGGTGGTAGTTCTAGATTGTAAAGAATACGAAAAGGAAGTAAATAAATAGTCTGTTGACTTTTCCCGCACGAGATAATGACTTAATTTCAGAAAGAACAGAGAAATATTAAAATTCAATTTAATGGAGACGCATGCCTGCAATGCAGTCCCCTAAGAGGATTCTACCAGCTAATAAATAATTAATATTTTGGGTACGGTTAAAGAAAACCCTTTCAAACGCGCAAAGCGAAAAGTCAGTAATCCAAACATCGATAATCAGTAAATACACACATAGCTGCCGACTTGGGTTTTCTCGTGCTAGGGAACGTCTATGCAGAAGGTTGTCACCTCTGAGTTATCTGTAATTTAACATGGCGTCCTGTAAAAGAAAAATAAAACATTTAAAAACTATTGAAGTAACAGCATAACAGGCACAAACCTAAAATGGCAAAACACTCATTGTGAATGTTGCATTTGAACTTAATAAAAGATAAGCTTTAAATCACACATACCCGTAAACTGTGAAGTTAGGGCAATGTTGGCGTGAAGATTCATGAAATAAAACACAAACAGCTCATTGCTAAGAAGCTTAATCAATGCGTAATAAAGGTGCGTATTATTAACAACCCTTTTAATTTTCTGAAGCATTACTACAAAAATGTTCCAGTTTTCGGTGCTAGACCCATTAACAAGACTCTGTATAACCGAGTTTATCTGTTTATTCCTGTCGTATCTAAATTTTCTCTTACACAGCTACTGTTTCTTGTATGCCTAAATACTAAGAGTCCATTGCCTTTTAAAATGTCCACACGCATGCTTTCGGTAAAATCTGTAACAGAATTAATTTACTATAATACTCTTCGCTTAAATTCACTAGAACTTTATCTGTTTAATTGTCTTGTATTTAACTTAGTCATTGTATTCCTAACCTAACCTGTTATAAAAGTGCCTTGTATATAAGGGTATACTTCTGTTAAATAACTGTCCTTAAATTACATTTTAAAAATTGAAACTCTTAATAGAAAAAATATTTTCATTAATATAATACCTGAAAAAGTTTCTCTCCTTTTTTAAATTTACTGCTGAGGCATCATGGAACACTGATGGTACACGGGATTTTATATTTATTATTATTATTATTATTATTATTATTATTATTATTATTTGATTTGGTTTATTTCCGGACGCTCTTTAACATCTCAGGTCATCTGCGTCCCATTCAATTCAGGGCTTGAAACGGCCGACAAATTTTGCTCAGAGGCCTCTTCTTTCAGGCTTGAGGTTCTTTATTGTACCGTAAATGTACGACACGGGACCCACCACTTTACCTCCCTTCCGAAGGAAGCCATACTTAGGATTTTTACTCCCGGAAAAATTCGTTACCCTGGCCGAAATCTAACCCGCGATCTTGGGTCTACGAGGCAAGTATGGTTACCGCTACACCAAGATAGAAGTTGCTGCTATCTGTAAAGTTATATTTTAATAATTATGAAAATTGCAAATCTGTTGCCTAAATGTGCTGCTTGGAACTCACCGTAGCAGAACGCGAAACATTTACAGACAAATCGTTTTATGTAATTAATTCCTTATCCTTCCTGAGACCTTGCAACTTTGCACTGTTATTAGGTCATTAGAAGCTTAAACAAGGAAGAAAAAGAACCAATTGAAGTTGTTAGTGTGGCGTTGCTCTTGTTTTCCTGATATTACCTTATAGCTTACAAACTCATGACCTTTGCATAACATATTTTGCTATATGATGTTCTCTTAGAAAGTGTTAAAAGCTGTTAACATAACCACTCACGCTTGTCTATCACACCAAGAGTCAGTTTCAGTTTTACTGAGAGACCGACCATCTATTGTTTCTCTTTTAGCATGTTCCATAGAGAGAAATCTGGTAGCCTATCAGTAACATTTCGATATTACGATCTTCAAAGAAGGAAATTATTTCATTATAGGTGTCGCAGATGGCACCAACCTATTGCAAATTACTAGAGTTCTTTGCCGTTCATCTTATTCAGAAACTCGTGGAAAAGTCATATAGATAGCGTTGTTATAAGGTGGAACTAATTGTGCGGTTCCCAGCAGAACTCCATATACCATTTATATTGCAAGATACCTTGATAAATTAGTTTCTGAATTCTTTTATATTCTACGAAATGCAATTATGACAATGTCATCAAACAGCTGAAATTCTTGAACTACAGCCACTATGTAACATTTCAACATTAGCAATTTAGTAGCTCTAAGGGGCGCGCTGTGCACAATATAGAAATGTCATTGGAGAACGCTCTAATATTTCTCCGATGTTATCAAGTTTTTCCTCCGTTAGAACACGTTTCCTGTTAGGAATTTTACCGGTTTTCTTACATATCACCAAATCTAAAAAAAAGTTTTCTAATGTATTTTTGTATGCTTTAGGAAGCGGAACAAGAGGAAAATTCTCTACAAGTTTTTGTCACTCACAGATTTAAACATTAAAAGCATTTTTAATGCACTGCAAGCAAAACACCGAGTGACTTTTTGACAGAACTGACTTGGCGCCTGCAACCCATGATTTATAATCGATGACTCCTAAGATTTAGTTTGCTGGCAGCCCGTTGCGGGCCGGCAGAGGCTGACTGGCATTAGACTTCAGTCTACTCGAGATCCCTCCTTCCAAAAATGATCAGGGCCTTTCAGAATTTCGAATAGAATGCGTCGCTCCTTCCATCAATTCCTTTAATTTATTGCTGAACTGTTCACGAATTTATTACTTGATTTCCTCACAAAGATGTTACTTTTCAGCGTTGTACAGTTTGACTTGTGTTTTTGTTTACTGTGGCTTGCTGTCAGATGTTTTGCAAGTTCGAGATTCAGGTAGGAAGTTTCAATTTCTTTTTTCTCTCTTTCAACTTTATCGCGGTTAGTAATGAAATGCAGTAGCGGTTACATTGTGAATTTCCGGCGAAAATTTTGTAATGCTTTGCAGAAGTGAGCTAACGTGCAAGTAATACGTACTTGATATCTGTGGAAGTGGTTGGAGAAGAGCGTTTTTTTTTTTTCTGAGTAGTGTTTAACGCCCGTTTTTAACACTGAGGCACCACGGGCGGTGGACACTGATGATACATGAGATGAAATGATATATTGGGAAAGGATTTTTTTTTTTTCAAGGAAGGAAGCGTTCCAGGCCTAAGTTTAGGTACCTCCTCGGCATTTGCCAGTTATGAAGACTGAGGAAAACCTGGAAAAAACCCCAATCAGGGAGGACGGTCCTGGCGGGATTCGAACCGCAGACCTCCCGCTCACGAGTCCGTGCCTTAACGACCTCAGCCACCCGTGGCGGTCTGGAGAAGGCGTATGGACTAACAAGAGAAAAGAGAAAATAGCTTCAAATCTGCGGCATCTACAAAAGCAAGATGGCCCTTTATTTCGCCCGTATGTGCCTACTGTGGATTGTGTAAAATCTTACAAGAAAACTGTGAATAATATTCACCCAGTATAGCGACGTTGATTCAATGTAATCTCCGACCTTTTTCAATAGTTTTGGGCATCTGTTTAACAAGGGCATGTATTCTCGCGCGGTAAAAATCACTGCCCTGAGCACGAGATACAATTCGTCAGTTACCTGAATGTTATGTGGAGTCATTGCGGTGGCCGATGGCCGCTTAGCTTTTCATTAACCAGTAGATTTGCATTCAGCTCTCGACAGCGATGGACCGTGCTGATAACCATCTTCTCAATTTTCTGCAGTTACTCTTGAATGCGAATCAATATTTCACCTTCTGCATTTATATTTTGTCACAACCCCACTGTCTTATGCACATGTCAACCATTTTTAAAATTATGCTGTGCTGCTACCTGTTAACTTAAGTACTTTTATCGGTAAGGATTGTAGAATGTTTGGGGAATCTTGCCAAATTCAAAATTCTGGCATTGCCAACTTATTTAAAGAGAAATAAGTAGCAGGCATTACTTTCTGACTGACCGTGTACGTTATAATATTTGAATACATTTAACGAATTTTATTGCAAATAAATTTTTGCAAAAGAGAAATTATTTCTGTAAAATTAAAATAAAAGTTGTAAAATAAGACTTTGCGTCAATTCTTCCTTGTCAATACGAACATGATCAGAAAAAATGTCGAAGTGCAGAAGAGCAAAAGTTTTGGTGTTCATTGCTGATGCAGCGACTGTCTATGTAAATGTGTGATGAAGGAATGCCAAATTGTTTTACAAATCACGGAGATAGAAATGATTTGTACACCCCTAGCTAAGAGGAAGAACGCAGTTTCCGCTTCCTTCAAGTGGGAGCAGGGCTTCCCTCGGGATAAAAGCCACACGAAAATACTCCCCTACTCCTCCCTCCACTCACTGCTACTTTCTTCCCCTTCTCCTGCGTGGTGTTATTGAAAATCGAAGTTGTTCTCCTGGAGATGAAGGGCAGAAGATACTATAAGAGGAAGCGATTAAACCCTCCGGCTGTGTCATTTTGGGTGTACTTTGTGACAGAATTGCCGGATATGTTGCCCCCGTCGTTGCACTTGCGCTGTAACATAAACTGACCATTTAATCGTCTTGTTCCTCATTTCAAATTTTCTACTTCCAGATATATCCTTCATTATAGCTCAATAAGAAGCTCATAGAAGGATGAAAACCGTATTTTCTTTTATTGCTGGTTTTCACCTCTTGAGACAGCCAGACTCTGAAGAATGAAAGTTATTTATCTAAGCACCTCTTTTATATGTGCTTAAGTGAAATTATACATCTTCGTTATGCTTTAGAACGAGCTATTCAATATTTTGTTCAGTTACTCTAGGAAACTTCCGGTTTGGAGTATCAATTCAATATATTATTTTTTCAGATTCCATAGCCTCATGTACCAACGACATGGAAACTAAATATGATAGCAAATACTTCAATGAATGAATTAGCGTATTAAGTTAAATGTAATTTTTATAATTTCAATTAATAATAAATTCTAGAGTCCTTTCAGAGGGCATTAAAGGCGTAGAGAATCGTGCGAGCCCGTTTTCAAAGCTAAAAATTCTGCTTGTGACCTATCAATATGCATTTTTATTAATAAAACCTCTTCTCATGTAACAGTGAAACATTTACAACTAAATGCATCAATAACGGTATAAAATTAGTTCCGCGCGTTATCAAATGCATCTAAATAAGGCACATTATGTGTGGATAAAAATATGACCTGCCTGCAAACACTAAAAGACAACATTAAGGTATTAACTTAGGATAAATTTAAAGAGGTGTTTGATCTCGTATAACTTCTGTAAATGCATAAACAAATTTGAAGTTTATGATACATGACGCATCGCGAAGCAAGATAGAGAAACTTGTGAATTTGTTCATGTCGGGAATCAAATGGGGTCCACCAGCTCACAAGTAAGTACTGTTATTTTAAACTGCACAACTTGAACGAATTCTATTTAGAAAATTAAATATAATTTGAACGAATAAATAAATTATATTTATTTTGCTGCCAAGTTAATTTAGATGTGAACTATTTAAAAGCGAAGTGCCGTTTTTCCTGTTTGCACACTTACTGGATTATAAATGTTCAAGAGCAGACATTTTCAGTGCTTTACTCTGCTCAACGGCAAGCTCCGAACAACTTCCAAGTTACGCAAAGTCTATTAAAAATGCACGGCGACATGGCAAACCCTTCCTGCAGAAACAGGAAGTCAAACACTAGACTAAATTAAAACAAGTAGGAAGTACGGAAACATTCAAAGTAGTTAGGCTCTTGATATTAGTCGAATTAAAACACGACCTCTTAAAATATTTCTCTAAATCGACGTGTATAATTAAGTAGTACAGGGAACATACAGCCGACCGAATGTAGCAACTTTGAGATTGAGATGTGTAGATTCGCTAATTATACGAGTAGAACTTGCCTAATAATTAAATTTGTGTTAATTTCTTTTCAGTTTTTCAATATCCATATATTTAAAGTCGTTATTAACAGAAAGTATAATATTTTCTTTTAATATCAAAATATTGTACGTCACAATGTTCATAAGAGTATATATATATATATATATATATATATAATCTATATACATACATACATACATACACATACATACATAGAATTCACATTTGTTGTATCTTTAAATCAGATTTAATTTTAGAGGCAATCTCTTTAAGTAGTTTGAATATTTTATACATACAAATTATTTAAAGAGAACATTTTCACACTTTTTGAAGCATGAAAATGAGTAAAACAAAAATTACAAGTCATACAAAGATAAAAACAAAAGAAAAAAAGATAAATAATTAATGAGGCAATAGTTGTTTTCACATGTAACATATTTCTGATAAAATGCCTTCAACTTCTTAGGCATGTTACTGTGTACTTTCCTATGCAAAATATGTCCCGGTTTGTTATAAAGGCACTGAGCTTCTTGTTTCATTTCTCATGAATAAAGTGAGGATATGTTCTACAACGTGTATCAATAAATTTATAACCACATCCTACTTTGATGTTTGCAAGCTTTCTTTTGGAATGTGCCAGAAATAAACCCCTAAGATGTGTCTGTGGAAAGGTGACGCAACAATACAGGAAAAGAATTCATAATATTCCTTAATTATTTAATCATTATTTAAATATAATTTGTTAAATAACATCAAGTCGTGTACATAGCATGGCAAACTTATTTTAAATTGGACGTAATAAATTAAAATACAGCACATTAACATTTTAGAATAAAACGAAAGAATCGTATAACAGCAATAAATTAATGAATTCACAATATGGTTAATATCTTCAAAAAAAATAAATAAACGTTACAACAAAGGCTCACATAAAAGAATTGGCACATTCGAACAATAAGCTGTATCAATAGTTGCGAGAACTACTGACAGACATCAAACAGAGGTAAAGCGCTTTACTTTAAAAGAAACAAGATTTTAAAATGTTGCCAACACATTTCTATTTCCCTAATAGAATATACACTAATTGACATGCATTGCAAACAACCTGGTAAATTATTACAAACCTTATCCTTTAAAACACGTTTACAATAAAGAATCTCTTACGATTGAAATAACTTTTGTTCATTCAAATGACCTGGGTCACTGGGTACTCCATACATTTCCTAATTAAGAGAGCCGAAATATTCCGAACCCACAACAGCTTCTTGGTTGCATCTGAATGGAAGAGAAGCAAGGAAGTGTCTGAGGAACTACCTTCGCAGCATAGCCGTCCACCTTTATTTTTGTTACTAAGCAATGTGCTTCAACCAATAGGCAAACATCCCCCAAAATAATGACTCAAAAAGATAAGGTGGGGTTATGGAGAAGAAACAGTTTAAAATGTTGATTGTGGACAAAGAATGCGCGAAAAAGTGGCAGTTCTAGTACTTTTACAGTTATGTTGTGAACTTGGAAATAAAATCGCAAGGTTTATAGTCGTCTGTAGTGCGATTCAAATCACCCCAGGGATTTTAGAGAATCTACTGCAGCATGTCCTGTGCTCTTGTGTTGAGGTTGATGGCTAACATTCTTACCAGTATTTTGATGTCAAAAGCAAGATTTTAGCTTAATTGTGTAAATGAAATAATACAGTTAATTCCTATATTCCAACTGTATATCATAAATTATTGCATTATAACATAGCGGCTGCTGAAATGATAAGTGCCGAATAATTTTGCAATTGGAACGTGATTAACTAAATACCTGCAAATCAGGGGAGTGTTTGTTCCTGAAACTAATTAAAATATATAAACAGTTTGCAATTGGAACGTGATTAACTAAATACCTGCAAATCAGGGGAGTGTTTGTTCCTGAAACTAATTAATATATGTTAAAAGTTTGTGAAATGTGGTAGACGTTGTGTGGAGTTGAGCATGCTTTAGTGTTGCAAGATCGAGGATGGCTGTTCGGTACACAGGGAAATGTTTTTGACTGAAATGTTTGAGGGTAAGAAATCGACTGCAGGTACCTGGATTGTTGATACGCACTCAAAAACGGTTGAGAGTAGACATTTTAACAACTTTTCGGGCGGATTAATAGAAATTCCTCTACTATGGATGAGTTAAACTTTTTCACTGTGCTCTTTAAACCAAAATGCTAAGTAAGGCATGGAAACTCATTCGAGGAGTTTTCATCCCCAATTCATTTGGTTAACGAACTTGATACACGAAGCTCGGAGACCACTTAAACGGTATTTGTGTTGATAGGACGCCACAGTAGTGTAACTGAAGTCGTTTTAAAATTGATTAATGATCTTAAAAAAAAAGAAAAAACGACGGTCATTTCTCAAAGGAACGACTGCGCATGTGGGACGGTAATGGGGGATGATTGGGGTTGCTTAGTGTAATTAGAATCTGCTTAACTATTTTTGATATCCTAAATTAAAGGTCAATGCGTTGTCCTCTTTTCCGCCTACTTTACTTTCTGGATTTTGAGACAAATTGCTTGCCTTAGAGGAAAGGAATAAAATGGTCATGCACTCTCCATATTAACTGATCTGATTTACGGTTATTGGCGATTGGTAGATGGAGTAGAGTTCCTTTAACACTCGTCACTTCCGGCTAGTAATGTGAAGGTAGTTCACGACATCCTGCTCTCCGGCAGGTTAATTTTGATACTTTACTTACATAACTCGCGATCTCAGAGTCGATTCACTGATGAGCCTTTACTGCAATTGATCACACGACCTTTACGTCAACTAACTAAGGCCCGGCCTATCTCTCGCCCTAACTATTCTGGCTATCACACAATTACTGTACAAACTGTCTGACGGTCTTTATACAGACTGTTCATTCTGACTGTCACAAATTATGGTACAAACTCAGCTATACTGACTGTATAAAAACCGTCTGCACAAACGGTTTGTCTCGCTCCAACTCTATCCGATCTGTGTGACTGTTCGCGGGCTTCGAATTTCGTCAAATTTTGCTATTGTTCCAGTCCGTCGGTCTGAACGTTTATTATTAATCTTTCAAGCGTCTTTACTAGACATGTTTATTATAGTGGGCTGTTAGATTGCAGTGGATGAGAAAAGTCATTAAGCTTGTGTTACTTAACAAACGTAAAGCCTTTCCGGTGTCCTTTAGAGACGCCCTGCAGTGGCGGTCCGTCTTTTAGAAATTCTTAAAACTTCTCACTCCACAAACCCAACGGGTAACAGGCTAAGCTTATACAGATACTGACAATGGATTTGCAGGTCGGGTTTCTTGCGTCAACAAGTAACCTTGGAGTTCATAGCATAGCAATAAACTATTGGCAATCTTAAGTGAACATAACACAAGTAAATATAAAACATATCACAATTACATTATAAGAAAATGTGTATAAACTTAATTTAAATGGTAATGGCTGGGAAAATCCCGTCTCAAATTTCAAAATGCTGGATGCTTGTAAGTAAATACAGCGTTTGTAGTCGTCGGTGAATGCTGGTGCACAATGCCGTAACTTAAGTTTAGAAGGTGCTCTTATGGTTTCTGATTGGCTGTGGCACATCTTTCAAGAATCTAAAGTAATTTTATGTTGTTTCCTACAAGATTGGGGACGTATCTTTACTTCCGGATCCATAATAGTTATTGTAGAGCTTTCAGTTTCCCTTCTTAAGCTTCATTACATTTTTACTGCTTCCTGCGTTTGCAATACCATGCGTGAGTTATCTATCTTATCGTAACAAATCGTATTTTAAAAGGCCTCGGAATATAAGCGTGTAGAATTAAGTGTATTATTTGTGAAACTTAAAGCGGGTTTCAAGTATGATGTGTCGACGATGTGGAAATCTACCGAGGGTCCCGATGTCGTACCCCGGGTCTTTCAGGGACCCGAAGTCGCCTTTTGTGCTCTCGTAGTCACGGGAGGAGGGAGATGAAAGGGAAAGGTTCAAATCACACAACAGTGTTTCATTAAACACCCAGAAGTGTTTATTCACAAGATAATTTTTATGACGGCAACCTGGCTCTTTACTTCTTTGGCATTAGCGTCATGAGCCACATACGCTGCTTGATCTACGGCCCTAAAACTACGTTGTGTGCCTCTCGTCTTTCACTTACCCACATTGCTTAAGAAATGCGTATACTGTCTCTGGAATATGAAACAGCGTCGGAACGCTGATCTTGAAATGCGTCCTGGAAACTTACTCTACTGTATGTGGAACTGCATATTTTTGCAAAGTTGTTTCCCCTTATATAATCATTTCAAAATGTCCCCCACATGTTCGTGAGAGCGCCCGCGGATTGTTGAATCTTCAAAATATTCTAATATTATTGGTGAGCTCTTATGCTCACTTTCAATTCTCAACTCTTTGACTCCTCATTGGGGAGCTCATGATCATTCGATGTAATGACGTCATCGCCGACACCGGTTCCTTTGCTATCTTTAACGAGTTTCCGAGCTTCTCCAGCAGTTAAGGATACAAAAGACCTATTGTTCGACTCATGCCGGAAACTTGATGCACTTAGCTTTGTCACAATAGAAAATTTTATTGTGAGAGCACAAGAGATAACTTTCCCTCACGTCAAAAAGGTGTCGGGTAGCGTAATACAGTTTTGTGATGCTCTTGCTATTTAAAATATTTAAAGTATGTATAAACATTCACTAGGCAGGCGTGGGTGTGAAGACCTGTCACAAAATCGTGCCACAAAGTTTCATTTGTATTTGGCACAACAAAAAATTTACATTTTCAATTTCCTTAGAGCACAGTAAATATATTTAATGATTTAACCATCCTTATAATTTTCTATGGCATGTATAAACTTTCTCACTCGTGTTCTTGTGGAATAATCCTAATGAAAAGAATATAGAAAATAAAATGAATTTGAAATATTTCTGATCGTTTCAATACACAGTATGAGAATACCTGCAGTGTTTTGGGAATAAAGATATAAGTGAAGTGAAGCAAGTAAAGCAACTTTTATGTTTTATTTCAGTACTGCACCAAATCGATTTGAAAGAAGGGTTTATATAGAACCGCTCTACAAAGTTGATAGAGGGTTGCGAGGGGTAACTGATGAAATGGAAGATGGAGGAAAGTCCGATACATAATAATTCAATTAAACACCCCTTCACGTATACAAGAAAAGAAGCAGAAAAGGAATTCATGAACTTTTATGTCTTAGTCCGGGAGGGGGTTAAAAAGGGTGAGAACAATAATATCTTGTTCACGACTTTTCCGAAGGGGTTGAAGCGAGTTGTTACAACTCATTTACATGCCCAAGCAAGTTGTTATGCAGCGATGGGGTGGCGGACTTAATGGGGTCGCTTCCCTTAAATATATAGCTGCTCTTGGAAAAGTTTTCAAATAAGGTCGGAAGTGCGCACGTGTTGTGTTTATGTCCTGGGACATCGACAGTTGCAGTTGAAGTGAGCTATGATAAACATTAAAAACAAACATGATTATCCGCTTCTTCTCGTTCTTTTTCACAATCATATACCCTTTAATGCTTGTTTTAGTCTTATTCAGCAAGAGTTAGTTTTTCTTCTCTTTTCTCTCCTTTGATCTTTGCTTTTTTTTTTTTTTTGTTTTTGTTTGTTTGTTTGTTTTTTTTTTTTTTTTTTTGCTCCTGACTTCAGGATGGTTTGTAATTTTTTGCACATCTGGAGCATTTTTCCGTGTGCTCTCTCTTTACAAGCTGACGGCCATTCCTTGTATATTTTCTGTTGCTAACCCATTACATATTCTGGCAAATCGGCCCATAAATTAATTTCTTTTTAATGTACCTTATAAAGAGGAGTAGCTTTAAGGTATTTTCGTTTAAAATTTCTGATAGTTTTATTTTCCATTTAATTTAAAAGATCATTGATAACCTGCTGATACCATTGATAGATCATCTACTTCAATAAATGCAAGCTCTGGCGTTTCTTTCTAAAATATTTCTCTTGGTCTTGAATCACGAAGGTGTGCTTTATCTTTTGACAGTGAAAGGTCTCTGATGAGACCGTTTAATTCCTACTAATTAAAGTAATTTAGTTTCTCTCCTTGGGGCATATTCATCGCCAGAAGAGCGATAAAGCGTGGGAACACACGCACCTTCCATTTGCTCTGAAACTCTGGCGGTTGCAAGAATTGTAAAACGTCAGTGTGTG
>CM060833.1:172282500-172540000 GCA_030762175.1 Metallyticus violacea
TTAATACACGATCGTCATAAACAAGTGAGTACACTTTCGCGTCTGAAACTTTACAGCGCGCCATCTAAAGGATGATTTTTACAACTATCATAGTAATGAACTCTTAGAACATCCGTCTAACATGTACGACATGGGGCCCACGGTTTTACTTTCCTCCCGATGGAAAACACACTTAAGAATTTTTGGTTGTAAAAATGTGCAGCTAGAGTTTGTAGATTGATTTAAAATTTCAAACCTACTCGTATATTATCGCATTGGTAAATCACCAGAAAATCATTTTCTTAACATTTTAAGTCTGTCTCGTTTTAAACGATACGTGCGGAAGACAAGATCTAGAACAATTATCTAATTAAACTTAGTCTTATTTGTATATAATCTTAATTAATTAATGTATCACTGTTCATATTATTTTAATTTAGAATAGTGCACAGTAAGCACCTTTTTGTTATATATTTCATAATTTACACGTAGAACCCAAAGCTTTACATATTTTAAACAGCTAATATTATTCGTAGGGAAAGTATACAGCTAGAAGAATATAACATTACCAACATTGGTGTGGAAAAATAACACACAAACATTAACAATGCTATAATTGTACAACAACATTAAGCATTCATTGGTTGGTTGCCAATGATTTTAATTTTCGCCGCATAGGCCAGTGCAGCTATGCTTACGTTTGCCCTAATGAGTGTTATTTATATATCAGATAACATTCATGATCGACCTTAAAAAATGTGAACGCTACATGTTTAATTGAATAACCAACAAATCCGATTTGTCAACGGGTTTGGCCTGCTGTAAATCTGTTGCCTGCCAATTAGCGTGGCGGTCGTGGTTCTTTTATATATGCAGAGCCTTTGTTGTTGTTTCGTGTGCAGCGTGTACACTAAATAAACCGGAGCAAACTTTTTCAGGCATATGCAGCATTTCATCATATTGTTCCTCTTCTTAAATTGTTAAACAACAAGAAACAAAGCTAGTTCAAATGAATTAAGGAAACATTGTTTATTTGTATTTAAGAATTAATAACGGACTTCAATACTATGGAAGTTAATTCAATTACTTGAAACAAGTTTGAAGAAATGTAGTTACCTCAAACAAACACTATATGTGATGTATTCTGTAAATTATTAATGAAGTTAACAGCATTGCCAACTCTCTTAGATCTAGACCTACGACTGGGTTTGATATATATAAATTACAGTATTTAAAGTTGGCACTTCTGGTATCCTTTTATAATCCATTATTGTCAAAACTGCTGGTTTTGCAGACAAATTATGTTTTCAAATATTCCGTATGCATAATAAAAAGAAAATAATCCAGATTTAATTAACAATATACCCAAATCCATTGTCTTCAAATTTTAAAGTAATATACAAACTAATAAATATAAATAATACATATGAACCTCTTAAATATAATTATGTAAAATGGCTTTCCACAATAAATAAATCTTCCTTAACTGTGTTAACAACATTTGTTGAGAAAATCAACGGAAGTAGCTATTCCGTACTATTAGATTTAAATGGACATTGATCATGTAGATGTAACCATGTAGAGAAGTGTTTTTCAACCACATATAACAGCTTTAAGTTGTTATTTCATTAAGACATGGCTAACAGAAAGAAACTCTGTCCTTAACTTTAACTTTAACTCTGTCCTTAACTTTAACTTTAACTCTGTCCTTAACTTTAACCTGTCATACATACAAGATAGATGATCTTTGTGGGTCCGTTCTTGTTTATTGAACATACATGCTATTGAAAACTTCTGTCAATTGACACACTGTCAGTAACACTAATGTTATTATTTCAATCACAAATACTTGCTTCCCATGCAGTACCACATATGAGAATCAACTTTTTTAAATTCTGAAACATTTTTCGAATTTAAATATGCGCATTAAACGTTGCAAATGTGAACTCTAACTTAATATAATGCTGCAGTATCAAGTGAGATAATTATATTAGCAGCAATAGTCTATAATACATTTTCATACACTCAAAATATTTAGGACAGATTATTCATAAAGCTAAAGACTTCTTCTTCTTCTTCTTCTTCTTCTTCTTCTTCTTCTTATTTCTTCAGTCACAGGCCAATTTTTTTTCCAAGAACTTATCAAAGGTCGCCCTTACATTTATTATTATTATTATTATTATTATTATTATTATTATTGTTGTTGTTGTTGTTGTTATATTTTAATAACGATCTCCACAATCTTCAAAGTACAGCCAATAAGTTATAATAAATATAGTAAAATTTAGATTCATCATCTCATTCCGTTTCTCTTTGTTACACCAAGCACGCGCCTTTGTTCGTTAAACTTTTCTCTTTACGTAAGCGGGTCACAGAGGAGGTTGTTTTGGCTAGGCGACCAAAAAGGCATTTCTTTTACTGTTGTGAGGTTTATTGGGTTGGAACAGATTTCCGGTACATACTGGGCGTTGGCAATTGTCTATTCTGTTCGCTTATCGCCACAGTATGCTTATCTATGAATATTTGCCTTTGCCTCTGCCTCCCATTCCGGAAATCTTCACGGCTATTTAGCGCACTGTATTTTTCCAAATTGAGATCTGTATTCTGTTCTCTCTGCTTATTTGTTTTCTCGGAGCCTTCTATACAAATAAACATGTTTCGTATTGTTCTATCACTGAATATTGACAATTTTCTTTACATTTACCGAAATGATCACTAACTATAGCATAACGCGGAATTTGTTTACAGTAATTTATCGTAATGAATAAGAAAACGTTTAGCTTGGCGCACCCGCTGTCTTTCATCACACAAACTGTAATAGTCTAGTTATTATTGTAATCAGTTAAAATTATGAGGCTATATAGGATTTTCTCAAAATAATTCACCAGAAGTGCATATGTGGAAAAATTTCATAGCTTTAGCTGTAAATATTTCCGTTTGCGTGATGATTTACGTCTCGGCTACAACTTTACAATTCAGACTTTCATGAGAGCGAATTACGTACAAGCATGGAATGTAAAGGAAAGCATTAACAAGTAAACAAATCTACATACGCTAGCCCAATTTAATCATGTCAATAAGAATTAATTTTTTATTTTGCCTTTATAGTAAGAGTTTGTTTAGCAGAAGGAGCAAAAATTCCAGCGTCTTCCGTAATATACACGCTTAAGAAGGGAAGGAGAAACACGAGCGCCGCCGGCTTGATAGCCGAGATGTGAGCGGACAAGTTTTGTAACTACAGTTCTGTTTTATATTTATATTTTATATTGTAAGCTTTAAAACCATTATACGTAATTGAGTTAATGGGGAAGGCTTCGTACACGGTTACCAAAAAAAAAAAAAAAAAAAAAAAACTAATATTAATATTACAATATGGTGTTTGAAGTCAAAATGGTAAATGACAGAGGTACGGGGTTTGGATGGAGGAAAGGAAATCGTGGATATTGCACACAATATGTTCTGTAGGGAAGTTTTACATAAAGAAAGTGGCCCAAATTGGACTCGGAAAAGTGTAAAGAAAGGGCATGATTATGATATCTACAATACTGTTTAGGATTTTGAATTTGGATATTCAGACAATTCTTAAGAGTATCAAGAGAGGTGGCAAAGGGATTCAGGATGGTAGTCTTCGAAATTACTTAAAGAACAATAAGTTGAAAAAGAGAAACCAACTGTGACAATTTTGAACAGGAGCAAGGAGCTTTGTTTATATAGAATTCAAAACTATTCAGTAAGGGAACTGAAAAAGTGGATAATATTTTATAATTAAATGAAGAACATTGGGAAAGGAAAACATATAATGAGCAAAGAGAGGGTAAGAGCAGGGGAATGGAGGTTAAAAGGACCGAGAAAGGGTATCCAGCAGAAACAGAAGCTCTATAGTGTAGGTAATGAAGATATTATTTTAATATAAAGGGACTGATCTGTAGAGGAAAAACCTAATAAATCACAAATGGCTTATATTAGGTAGAAAAAGAGCTAAGATTGAAATTTTTATAATAAAAGCAAAGTGAAAAAGAAAGTGGAATTAGCCTATCGAAATATAAGTCCCCCCACTTTTTTTTAAGAATTTTGAATATGGCTGGCTAACAGTCTGGGCTGAATGTCTAGTCATTTTCGCATGTATTTTCTTAGCATAAATAGAATATTTTAATAATAATAATAATAATAATAATAATAATAATAATAATAATAAGAGGGTGAAATACTTGTCTCCTAGATATTCCAGTACTAGAGCCGGGGACAGATATATGTAATGGAAAGTAAATTATTTCTTTAAAATGAAGTAATTACCACATATTGTTTCTATAAGAATTGTAGGGTTGTTCCGTTTCTTAGCACATCAATAATTGTACACACTAAGCAAAAGAATGAAATATTTCAAATTCATAAATCCCGTAAAATGGAAACTTTGAAAAAAAAAAAAAAAACAATTATTAAAATATGTGGTAGTAAATGTATAGCACCTATACAGTTTATCAAACATTTTCTGTCCATTCTTCATTGTTTTCAAGTTTCAAGTGTTGCCAACAATTAAACGCGCAACAAAGAAGAGCAGAAGTGTTGTCGAGCTAGACTACTAAGCCGGTAGGGTGGATATTTCCTATTGTTGGTCAGTAAGCGTAAGCATCCCTAGCTCGGTGCTCTAAACTGAAAATGCGGATGCTGGGAATGAATGGGCCATAAACAGGTGGTTCGTGTAGGATGAACCGCGGACTGGAAAGTTAACAATGACTATTTAGAGGTAATTCAACGTCAGTGTAAAGACCATACGGTTCCATCTTATCAGCCAGGAAAAGCATACAAACTCAGTTGCTGGGTTCCATACAAGTTGACAATGACTCAGAAGATGTCACGTCAGCGTCATAGGCTACTGACATGCGATGAGAAGCGGATTTTACATCACTGTTGGTAGTCAACGAACTGCGACCGAAACAGGCACTGCACCAAAAGAAAGATATGCCTGCGTGGGGTACAGTGCACTGCTACCAGCCGGACAAATAATCAGCGCCCTGCGTTCTCTTAACCAGCCGAAAATTGCACATGAAAAGGTGAAAGCCTGCACTCGTGAATTTCAAAGTTACCATTCTTACATGATAATATACACCTATGCTGGTTCGTGAAACTATTATTTGAGAGAGACTAATGTACCCGCCAGATATTGCATCATAGTCACTTTCGAGGACAATTCCGAACCTTTGCCGATTGTTTCCCGCCCCAAGAAGTCCTATCACAATGGATAGACGTTACATGGGCTTCCACCGCGTTGGTAAAATGTTGTCGACAGCAATGGTGACTTAATTTTATCTAGTCTGAAGTCGACAGAACACTTTTGTCACATATAGATGAACTGGGAAATAGCTAAGATGTGACATTTCTTTTGAACCATATTAAAATGTTGAAAGCATGTTGAATAACCATCTATATAGCGGAAACATGGGAAGACTGTTTAAAAAAAAATAATAGAACAACACTAACTTTGTCGTTATAAATGGAGGCACTGGAAAGTGATAAGGCTTTTCTGGAATAAGACATTTTTTTAATCTACTACAATAGATTCAATAAATTTTGCCAATTTAATGAGAATGTCACACCAGAGTCTATTGGTAAAAATCTGATTGTAAATAAATTTTAAAACTTGGCCCGAATGATAGAAAAATCAGATCTTTATTTTTGTATGTTTCACTGGCTGAATTTACTCTCTCCACAGTAAATCTTTTGTTAACAATGCTAACTTTAATTGCTAACTCAAGATTCATGTGCATCCTTTGTAGCGTAACAGAATTCTATTACATGTAATGTTCTTGACTTAAGTTTAAACTTAGAGTTAGATAAAATGTCGAGCACACGGATCTTCGGCTTATCGTATTGATCATCTTCCATCTTACTGTGCCCTGTTCGATCACAACAGCGGATCCCCACCTTTCAAATCTGTAGGCCCTAAAACGTTACAGGTTCCTAAGAGGCGGCTCGAAACCTTATGGTAACCATATTATCAGAATACAGTGCGGTTAACTAAGAGTTCTGGGTCACAGCGCTCCAAGAATCGAATTGCCCTTCAGTAATGAGATACTCTTAAGGGGTATGCGAGGTTGCGCTTGTCAAACCAGTTCAGGTGGAAGAGCATCGGCATTGTAAGTAGAAGATCCAAAGTTTGAATCTCGGCCGTGAATTTGTCCTGATTCCTATTCAAACCGAAGCCGAATTAGTTTTGCTTCCCACAAATTGAGATAATTGGTTTCATATATAAAATATTTCCTCAAGAACTATAAATACCTACTTTTGGTATAACACATTTCATTTTTCATTTTAGTCAATGTACTGTACGTAAGCCTCTTGACAAAAGAACAAACAACTGAACAGATACAACTCTGTGGTGCTAAGGAAATGGTTACAGATATAAATAAACAATCGTTGAACAATCACAAAAAGATTAGTTTGTAAAAAGCGTACGCAATTCCTGTATTAATTTTGCCCTTAAAATGCAAATTAAATGTTATTTTTACTTCAAAAATATTGAGAAAGATTCTTACCATTTTAATAGAACTATTCAGCTTCCTGCGGCCCCTATTGCTACTTTGTGAAGAAAGGCGGTCCTCTTCGCCAAATCTCCACACACCGCAAATTTACATATGATTTTGTTGTTAAGTAAATATTCATGAATGATGCATGTGGGCGATATTCACCACCTAAGCCAGACATCCAGGTCTTTGATTCATTTATTCATAGCACGAGTTTTCATATGCAAAATTCTAGAAAAGGGCCAAGGCGGCGAGAAGATATTCTCGACATGCGATTTTCTTACTCCTTGCAGGAATGAAAACAAATTCTCTTCTCGGCGGTAGGTAATTGTGTGATTTCGTAACACCATATGCGGCCCTCTCCCTAGAGCACAGAAGGTAGAGAGCGCACTACATGGAACCCGGAAACTTTTGCTGACAAATAAGATGAGTAATGTGTTTCAAGAAGCGAAAAGGCATGCTCATGTTTTCTTCATAAAGTGTTTCAAATTGCCCGAGATACGCTGAAAATCGGGCGTGAGTGTTCAGCATCAAAAAATACATTCAAATTAATTGCATCTATTAATCCATTCTTCAATTATTATATTATGTTATCGATAAAGAAACCATTAGGAAAAGGTTCACTATAATAACAGAAGATATAAAAACCTCCTGTAATGCACACAAACAATGCCGTTTCACTGTGTGGCAATTAACACATTACATTCAACATTAAAACTTTTATTGGAAAATAATAAGAGAAATACACTGTAATGCACATCCAGAAATCCTATCATATTATTTATTTTGGAATGACATAATCATATTATAAGCGATAGTAAATAAAATACTTGTATATTACAACCAGCATAAACAGAAAACCAATCGATGCGTTAAGACGGTTCTATTTGTCTGCTTCTGTTGAAGTCCCACACTTCTGGGAATAGGGTTCTCGGGTTTCTCCATTGGCGTTCATGAAAGGAGGCGTGACTGAAGCCCAAGAGCCTCTGCCTGTAAGGGCAACTCGTCTGTTTCCTTTGACTTACCCTTACAGCAAGATAGCTCCGAGACTGATAGCTGCAGTCCCGAGTGACAGCGGAGAGAGCCGACCTCCTCGATAGCTCCGAGACTGATAACTGCAGTCCCGAGTGACAGCGGAGAGAGCCGACCTCCTCGATAGCTCCGAGACTGCCGGTGTGGTAACGGCTGTCGGCAGCGGCGACAGTAGCAAAATATTGCTTCGAAGAAAGAGCGAATATGTTCGCTCTGTTGTATCAGTTTCTACAAGGGGAGTGCGACGAGATGAGGTTTAGTTTTCATCTTGCAGCAAAGAAAATGCGATGCCTTTAGTCTCCGTTAGATGGGGTTTTGCAAAGGGAATGCAATGAGATGCTCTCTTTTCTTTCTCTTCTTTTTTTCTCCCTTCATTTTTACATTTTGGGAAATTTCTGTAGTTTTGTGCATGGATTCTCGCTCATTTTAGTTGCGAACAGCGGCTAATTTTGCCTTTAAGGATGCCGCGTTTCTTCACAACTTCAAGTTCTCTTTTTGTGGAAATTCCCTTGATGGCACCGAACAACTCAATTTTTTCTATTTGTTCTGAACAGTTGGGAGTTTCTTGTTTGCTCACTTGGGCTAATATTTCCTATTTTTCATTGAGAAGAGAAACATCTTAAGTGTCTATCATATATCTTCAGAATGTCCTATAGGATTATTATTGCGGTCCTGAAATTGACATTTAATGTGTACGTGTTTACACATATTCCATTTAATGCTGGAAATAACACACGTGCAAGGGTATCTGTGTGTGGATGCGTTACATTCACTGCAGCTTCATTTGCATTTACAGTCCACATCATTATCTTGCACAAAAGATATCTGTTACTTTCGATGAAGGTAGGATCTTCTAACCGTAACGTTCCCTAATAATACTGTCCTTGTTTATTTTCAAGCATGCGACGCATGCATTTTATTTTGGAGGTAAGTTTTCCTTTCGTAGGCACAATTAGCCTGTCTTTAACAAAAGGCATTATAGCACATTGAGCTCATCAAGACGTTTCACATGAGCGTGTGATGCATTCCACTATGTGCATATTGGTATTCAAACCAGCATGCAACCTGTAATAGCGAGCTAAGCACTCTGCATTACTACCGTGGTTTTCCTGAAGGTACGAAGCAAACTCAGAGGTGTCAAGAGTCGCACTGCAGTAGAAAGCATTATCTCAAATGCGTGGCATTTCTCTCTTCCAGTAATGTTCTTACAATCCTGTGAACATCTACGTTTTTCTTGACCTTTGACTTTTTTCTCCATGCTGTTTACGTACCATGTACAATAGAATCTCATTGTTGGCGCTTCCATTATTGAAACCCAAGCATTATCACTTCTGTTGGATTTAAGAAAGGCGCATGGAAAACCTTGCCTCATGTCCTCACTTATTAGTAGTGTTATGAATTCGAAACCATAGCCATTAAGTCCATGTGTTCCGTCAACATAGTCGTTTCCAAACTTTTTAATAGCTCGCCCTGTGCGTTGTTCATTATAATAAATACAAAATCTGTTTTTTAATTCCGCGTGGGAGTCACTGACCGTGTCTTGTGGTTTATAAAACATCACACAGGGGCTGTTACTGGAGTTCATTTCATGTACCCGTGCCTCAACACTAGCCCACCCCTTTGATGGTTCAATGTTATATAAATCCTGCCTGGCTAATAGACGAATTCTTTGTGATTTAGCATCCGACACAGAATCTAATTTTGTCCAGTTCAGCTTGAACAGGAATTTTGTTTGCAATATCTGCAGCTATACTGCTCCTTTCTTTTTCTGATAGTCCCAAGTGACCTAAGTCATGTTGATGACCAGCATGAATTGCGATAAATTTGACTAGGCATTTTCATTTGACTTGTATCTTGCAGGAAATACGCCACAGATTTTATTGCTTCCTTGCAATTTTAAGTGTCTGATACCTTTACATTTAGGAACAAAATTGCCTAAGCGATGACAGGTGTAATAATGACTTACAGTATTGTTAAAACCAGTACCAGAACCACATTTTGCTACAAACATCTGCCCCTTTGTCTCCACAATTTCCTGCTTCCAGTTTCTAAAATTCGAAAGATGAGAACTGTAGTTCTTCCAATTTTACTTTTATTTCGTGGTAAATGTTCAAATAAAAGAAACCACGATGTTGCTTCATGACTAGGTAAGCTGCAGGTCAGAATTATCTTTCTAGCTGAACCCTCGTTGATGACAAGATCCTTTCATAACTGTAATTCTTGTTGCACATTTCACAATGATAGGCGCACAATTGCTGTCTTTTGAGAACAGTCGCGATAGCATCCAACTGTAGAAACATGATGTCTTGGATTTCTATTGTAGTTAGACTCCTTGCCACAATCCATGTACTCTTTTTACATATATTTTACTCTACACTTACACTTTTTCATTCACACGACACCCAAAGAAACGTCGGTCTTGGTGGTATAGTGATAACCATACTTGTCTTCTAAGCCCAAGATCGCGGGTTCATACCCGTGCCAGGATCGTTGGATTTTTTGGGGGCGTAAAAATCCTAAGTATGGTTTCCTTCGGAAGGGAAGTAAAGCCGTGGGTCCCGTGTCGTACATTTACGGCACGAAAAAGAACCTCAAGCCTGAAAGAAGAGGCCTCTGAACAAAACCTGTCGGGCGTTTCACGCCCTGAATTGTATGGGACGCTGATGACCTGAGATGTTAAAGAGCGTCCATAAAAATAAGATCAACAAAATCAACCCAAACAAACAACAATTTGCTCACTCTACGGTCTCGTTCGGGATCGAGGAGTTCGGCGCTCTCCGTTGTCGCTCGGCTGCAGCTCAACACACCAGCAGTCTCGGAACTTTCTTGCTGTACGATATGTTTTCTTTTGTTCAGTCTGTGGTAGGCTTTGATAACTTCTTCAGACTTTAACAATGAAATATACAGCGAAAGTTGATAGGTTTCATTTATGGCGAATATGCAGCAATGCAATTGTACGCATTCTGAAAGATATTCCAATTGTGCCATACCTTCGTGATGTGTCTTTGTCCAGATGAAGTCTTCTATCGCACAGCATTTATCACTACTCAAGGTCACCATTGTGAACACATGCATACCAAGATGTCAGTTACCGAAATGTTTAATCTGATCGCTGATAAAAAGCGCCATTCATCAATGACCTTCAACGGCACCTAATGATTCTAGAGCATGTATACTTCTTCAAAGTCACCGTTAAAAAGTAAATAATACAGTGTATTAATCCATTTAAATGATGAAGTTGACATCCATATCTTTTCCACGCCTTCACCTATAGAAAAATGAACACTATACCTCCCTTCAAGCCATGCAACTATTGGGACCCAACAAGAAGACCAATTAACTCGGTTCATGTGTGTCTGTTGACAGTAAGCTCAGACTGTCGTCTCTGAGCTATGTCTTCGGACGCGTTTGTATCGATTGTTTTGGTCTGGACTTACCGAATTCACGCTAATTTAATTAATTAAAAATTGTGATGCGCATTAGATTCGGGTAAATGCGGTATTTATCACTAAGCACGTGTTTTCAGCCCCGGCCCAATCTTTGAAGTCGATGGTATAAATGAGATCTGGATTGAATATTTATGCAGAAGGTGTTGCTTTTGCGCAATTTGAAGTAGGCATTTCTTTAGAATAAGCTGGAAAATGCGCGGTAAAGGGATTTGTGTACTTAGTTGACTATTGTTGCCGCATACCATGAACAGTTAAAACATATTTGCTGCTGTATGGAAAGCTCGGCTTCGTATAAGCTGTTGATGCTAAACTATAGTTAATATAGCGTCCTTCTTTAGCATGTGGTAAGGCAGACGTGCAAGCTGCAAGTGTCTAAGTAGGTTATGTCTGTTCTACCGATGTATTTATCTAACAAAAAAGTCCAGTAATTATCGCATACAATGCCGTATTAAATTGAGATCAGTTTATAAGTCCCGCAACTTAGATCGACCGACCAGGGGACCTACCCACTTCCAATCGCTGAAATTCATCATGCAACATGCGCGGCGCCATTCTCTCTTCCAGTCAGTAGCGACATAGTCGAACAGTTATGAAATTTTAATAAACGGTGAGGTATCTTCAAGGTATACAGCATGTCGTGTGGCAGAACAGGTCAGCATTTACGGGCAGCCGGTTCCAACACAATAAACCTTAAAGTCAGTATAAAAGAATGAAACACATTTTGTGACTGGCCGGAAATAAGATGGAAGACATCATGTGCTCACAAAAGAAAAACTTGATGAAACAAGAGCTTCTGATTCGCCAGATCTTATGATTAGCGAGTTTTATCTTTGGAGTTCATTGAAAAATATAGCTATTGAACTTATCCTCACACATGGGGGGAACTTAAATAAACATTCGTAACAACGTTAGGTACATTAGTGATGGGGATGATGTGGATTGTGTGCAAGGGGAAATGGACAGCACTTTCAGCGCATACTGAGGAGAGTAAGTACTAAATTTAATATCAGAAGCTGGAAGGAAAAAGGACGAATACAAAAATTATGAAACCGAGAATCTAATTTGAAATTGGAAAAATAAAAGATACTAAGTGCGAATATAGAAATAATAACACGTTAAAATTATGACTGCTAATGTAAGTGAACACAAATGGAAACAATCTAGCATAGCAGTACATTCACTTTTACTCTCAACTGCTTTAAATAAACGCAGTTTAGGGGATGTTTGTAATAATATTCTACCTAAAACTGTTTGCTGAAATAACAGCGCATATATTTTTTCCCAGAATTTTTAGATATATTCTTTCTTATATATTTTGTACCTAAGTTTTAAAATGGTGAATCGCTTGAGGGCCGAGCGAACTTAATAAAATACCGACGACCACTAATCTATATTCAGGACTTTCCAATAGCTTTTTCTGTGTTTTTGCATATGTCCTCAGTTTTTCTGTTTTTTAATAGACATTTACACAACAAAATATTTTAAGTTGTTTACATTTGGTTGTTTATTGTTCTTTGCTTTGGCCATACTAAATCGTTTAGTAATCCCTTACACTTCATTTTAGAGCCCTCCTCTATTTATGAGAAAGTTCTTTACATTAGTATATTCTCAGACGTTCGTCCTTAAACAGACTTAACAATCGAACAGTAAACTCATTTCAATTAGCTGCCATGATACCTTGCACAGCACAACTTTGTCTTAACTTCAATGGCTGGACCTCCAGCCAGTTCACCGGATGCCATGTTTACAAAGGAACCAATGCCATTTTATATGTCATTACATTTTAATTATCACTACGAGATAATCACATTCACATATTGAAATTGTTGTTTCCTGAGCTTACTGCTAGTCAAAATTTGCGCACCAGGTGAACAGAGGGAGCCACCGAAGGGACATGAGCTAAATGAGAAAGTAGGTTCCCTCTGTGTCACGGTTCGCACTTCTGCCAGGAACAGTCCACTTCTGTACAGTTATTCCTGTCTACTGCGACCGCTTTCAATGTAGACAGACAATGCAGGAATTGGAATAGAAGGTTTTCAGTATGCAACAATGAACTCCTTTACACAAACAATGATGCAATGTTTTGTGTGGTGTTGACCTGCAAGAAGTAGAAGCATGCACAGTCGTCAAAGAAGATGTTAAGTGAGTTCTGTCTGGATCAACTACCGCAAAGGCGAAAACCTTCTGAAAAAATTACAGGAGGAAATTGAGAAAAAGCGACCGGAATGCTGGAGTAAGGGAATGTGCTTTGTTCACAACGCACAGACTCATGCTGCTAATGCTACGGCGACGAATGAAGAAGAAACTTCTTGGTAATGCAAGAGGACGTGTCATTTCTGCAGTGAAGCAGTAAAATGACCTTGCAAGGACTGTAGAGAACAATCTGTTCACATAAATTCTCTTGTATTCGTTTTTATTATGTTAAAACTTTATGACTCTTAAACTAAGTATTTTTTGTTAAAATTACAAAAAATCGATGACATCTACACTGTAACAATCAATTACTAATAGAAAAAGGGAAAGTGAACATTGTTGTGGTTATCTATATGAGTCACCTAAAATTACCGCCGCAAACATTTCTGAAACAAAAAGTACTATTGATGCCTGTTTTCACCTTACCGAAGCTCGGGGAGTCTTGGGCTCATTAATGAAAATTATTGCAAAGCATATTTCTAACAGATTTGTATGGATGGAACAATGCCTGTTGGCTTCAAGAAAATTCAACAAGCTAAGATTAGAGTGTTAATGTGGTTCTAGGCAAGTAGTTTATAATGTCATACACGTATAGAGTTCGTAGTTGGTTCATATCCTTGATCATTTAGCCCCCCGATTGTTAGGCAAAATGTGGTTTGCATTTTGTGTATAATTTAGGGAAATTTTAAAAAAATATGTTGCAGTTTATTCTGGATGGTCTAATATTTCGATCCATAGTCATATGAAACTTTTAAAGAGCTCTCTACCCCATTTAATTACATCGGAAATACACAGCATATTCCTTTCTACTGCGACTGTGTGTATCTTCCTGTCTACTGCGACTGTGTGTATACATTTGCACTTACTTTTCGTTTCCGTTACACGGAGTACCTGTCAGTATGTCGTGATATGGCATTGAACTAGAGAATACACTAATACTGGAACAACTGGACAACATTCTATGTAAAGAGAAACCAGAAAGAAGTGTGTGCTTCCATGCACTGTGTACGCGGAGGCAAACACCTCGTTTTTATAGAAAACTATAAAATTAGAATGTACAGAAACCGAAGTATAGGGAGAGGAATAAGAAGTGGGAAAATTGCAGGCATAATTTTTGGTAACAAACATTTTTGGTACTATAAAAAATAAAATTTAAATCAATTTGAAAATTATGTAGGGAAAGTAAGAGGAATGTGTTGGAGGAAAGCGATTAAGACAAAGGAATAACAATAAAAAAGGAAGGAAGGGAGGGAGGGAGGGAGGGAGGGAGGGAGGGAAGGAAGGAAGGAAGGAAGGAAGGAAGGAAGGAAGGAAGGAAGGAAGGAAGGTAGGAAGGAAGGTGATTACCTTCAGGGAAGTATTTGTAAAGTTCACTTTATGATATTTATAGTTAGATCCATTTACATAACAGCCGGCGTGTTGGGACATTGAATTAACAAACACTCCAGGATCAAGGAAATGGGTAGAAATAATAGTAATAAATATTCATTCATTTATAAGGTTTATAATTTCCCTTAATTTTAAACAAAATACGTTTTGCCCAAAATTTGGGGGAATGTTTTGCTTTTTGCACAATGCTCATCTTTAAAAAGGGATGAAAATCAAAGCTCTATTTATGACGATATTTGCCCTAGCATTGGAATAAGCCCTACTGACATTCTAATGTCATCTGGTTGTATTTCTTTAAGTCAGTAGGTCTTATTACATTTTAAGTGCTAGAAATAAATTTTCAAATATTTATTTCATTTTATGGCTTATTGTCTGAGTTTTATTTTAACTAAAACAGCGCACCAATGTCTTTCGTTTCAGAGATATTCACGATGGTGTTTTTAGGTTATCCATGCTTGTTTTGAGGATTGTTCAAAATTCAAGGCTATATGTAATAATATGTTATTTGCTTTCATACGCCTGTTACTTATTGTGACGTAGGTTTTATTGCTTTATTTTATATTATGAGTTTACTTTGCAAAATATCACAAGAAATCATGTTCGTTAATGTAGTGTTAATGGTACATGGCACGCCGATTCGTAACACAACCAAGTGCTGAAAAAAAGGAAAAGTTTTAAAAATGATGGCCGACACACACTTGATATTTTTCCTCGACGATAGTTTGCCAGCTGTTGCTGCCGCCGAAGCGAAACTTCATGTGCAGCTTTCAAAAACCCACATCAAAGACTGTCGTGAACAGTTGCTATTTAACAATCTGTGAACTTAACATTTAAATGTGTTTAAAGAAGAAATTGCCTAGTCCCAAAGTTTGAACACACGTTATGCAATGAAAATTATTAACATTTTTTTGATTTGTAATGCTTTTTAAACACTCCTTTTTTCAATTTTATTTACTTGGCTACCATTTACTGTAAACCCGTTTTGCAGGAAAACCTTTTTTTTTTTCTGATTACAATTATTTTAATTCTATAGCAGTTTAAAATTTTAATGTCACATCTGAATAGAATGTATATGTAATTTGCCTTAATTTATACTTGTATAATTTTTTCTGTCCTTTCGAATAAAGATGCGGCTTCTTCATTCTTTTACCGTGAACATGATCATTCTGCACATCAATTTTACGTGCATTTATCCAAGATCACTTGCGTAAACATGTAATGCGTACAATAAATTATATTATCAAACCTTTAAAATGATATGAAAACAATGTGACCTCAATACAAAAACATACACTTTTATTGTAAAAATTAACAAAACAGCCACATATTGCGAATAGGAAATATGAGATGGGGAAGAAATGATCAGAAACACCTGTAACAGTAGAAAATTGCTAAAACATAGTACTATAAATCCTTACTCCTCTCTGGTACTAAAACACAGTATTTCAAATGTCTGCTGCAAATGCTGTCTTGTGTCTGAGGCTGGATGCAGTGCATTATGGGTATTCCAATTGTTTGTCACAACTGCGCCGAAAGCTGCAGCTACAAGAGAGTCTTTTGCTATTTTAACTGGATTTGCGAATATCAGCTTAAATAAAACATGTTTGATATTACAGGCTTTTGGTGTGCCGGTATTGTTAATTGCAATATATTAGGCAGGTAATTAAAACCAAAGCTTAGTGCTGTAGAGGTATCAGGACAGAGCTGTTAGAGAATAACCATGTCATTTAAAGACTGCAGACGGAACACACGGCAGTTCTCATTGCTCAAAGTCGGGAACAACTTGGCCAGGAGCGACTTGGCTACATCCAAACTTTTGTTTTATTTGGCGTTTCGAAACGTAGCAACAAATATTTTTGTGTGCCTTTCACTAAATACTTTTTGGAAATTTTAGTTTTGTTCCCTAATAACAGCAGCTCCATTTGATTGAAAGGGGAGATCTTGTGACTGTAACTTATGCAATAGTCAATGGAGGTGCAACAGGTGCAGTTTATCTAGAATTTCAGTTTACAGAATACATAAACACGAGCAAGATTAACGTTTCATATGAAATACTAGAATCGTGTTTTTGTTCTGCTTTACCGGAGTTTAGCGACTTGTGTTCAGTTGTTAATTATTTTCGATGACTGTGATTTGTACAAATAAACAGTGGCCGGTTTTTAAATTTACTTACTTATCATATTGGGGTATCTTCACTTCTCGTCCCAAACCTAGTTTCAGTCATTGAACAATTAAGTAAAATATCGTATGAAACACCTGTTACAGGACGGTACCTACCATCTAATGAAGCATTTGCTAAATTCATTTGGCGAGTATAATGGAGCAAAATGTCACAATATGAATATTTTACATATTGTTTATACTCATCATTTTTTACCAAGAATTTGAAAGATGAATCAATTGAGAAAATATCTCAGTTACAGGCTGCACTGTACCATGGCTGTCACTCTCATTATTTAGTTTGTGTGTTCTCCCAGCGTCAACCGGGAACCTGTCGCAACTGAGGTGTGTGTTCTGAAAACGTCCAAAGGTGTAGTTAATGCGTTTTTATTGCCCAATATTTACAATCATTATTTATACAGCATCGTTCGCATGGCCTTTCAGTCATATGTTATTCGTTACACAGACATACATAGAAAAAGAATTTCCACTTCAAATCAAATACTTTTACATTATCCCCTAAGCATAAACACGTAAATATATACTTACACACATACGTGTGTATACACATTCACTTGCTCACTCACACACACACACACACACACACACACACACACACACACTCGGACTCGGACTCAAAGAGCCCGTCTACTCGAACAAAGCACTACGAATTCCATGAACTTTGCATAGAAAAGAACCAAGCTTCGGCTAATTGTCTTCCTGTGCAAACACATCCCACTATTTTAACCTATCCCTATTCAACTTATTTTTAAGTGCAATCAACATCCAGAGTTCGATACCTGGATAGTCCATTCGAATGTGGTTACAGTTTTCCCTGTCTCCCCAAAGTATCTCCCATTCTCATCTGTTATTTTACTTGCTTTCCATGGCCCCAATCTAATTCCATGCTAGATCCGATCTATTTTGAGAACATGTGAAATATACATACATATCTCTGCCACATCTGCTTTTGATTTAGTTGCCTAATCTAAGTGATATTGTCTCTCTGCATTCTGTTGGTTAATTTCCCTAACCCTTTTTGTACTTTTCTCCAAACATGATTATCATTCCTTGCTCCATTCTCCCATACCCAATGCTGCCTAAATTTATTTTAATATTTGGTGCCCAGTATCTTTGGTCTAATTGATGTTGTATGTGTGTATTTATTAACTGCGATTGGGTTTATACCTTGTTGCAGTGAAGAAAAATGAAAATACAGTGATTATTTAGAACAAAATGTTTAACTTAGAGTTAATTAACAACGTAGAATTATGTAAGCAAATCTAATTTAAATATATATTGAATTAATTTTACACTTTTATACACCAGTTAACTGAATTAAATGCATTTTACATAACTAAAATCATGTCAATATAGTTGGATCGACATCAACCTGTTTAAATACATTAAACTAATTAAATACATGTTAATTTACTTTTACACATATTAATTTAATTAACTGCATTTTCTCTAACTAAAATGTTAATTTAGTTGAATTAGATGCACTTCAACTTAATTTTACGCATATTAATTTAATTAAGTACACCTCACCTAACAAAAACAGGTCAGCCTAGTTTAATACACATCAATCTAGTTAAATACGTTAAACTAATTAAATACATGTCAACTTAATTTTACACATATTAACTTAATGAAATACATCTATAAAATTATCAGCTTTGTCAAATATAATTCAGCTTATTTAGGTCTAGACACTTATCAGTCTGAATAATGTTATAAAGAAGTTAAGCGAAGCTAGTCAATTAAATACAATGAGGGGTTAAACAACATTTCAAGTTGTCCTGGGAAACTTAAATTTGAATACTAATTATATCCTTATAAATGAATTTATACAACATAATTATAGGTTACTTTTAAATATTGTCAGAGAAGAATAACCCTAAAAAACAACGGCAGGTATTTCATTCCAGTCATTTATAGTTTTATTTGTGAATGAAAATTTACCTGCATCTGTTGCCTACAATTGCTTTGCTACCATGGTATGTTGGCATTTCTAATCTACTTGTGATATCCCTCCCTGCATTTTGTTCTGTGTAACGACGTTATCTTCGCTTTTCTACATCTCTCTGTTTGTGATTACTGCTTTAACGTTTTCGTCCCCAAGTTCTTACGAATTTTGCTGCTCTGCGCTGAAATGTTTCTAGGATTTGATTTGATCCTACAAGCTGCTCCATGCTCCATTTCCTTGTATTTTGAAGTATTTTCATATTAAAATTTAACCCTCATGCTTTCCTCTAACACTATCAATTTGTTCGTTTCATGCAAGTTTAGAACTTAAGTATTTACAGCAGTTTGGAGAAATTTCTATATTATCAAGTTTATAATTAAAATTAATTTCTTCTTGGCTTTCACAAAATGTGTTTGCCCCACATTTGAACCATTTAATATTATGTTTAACCGCCCGAATGAAATGTTATTAAGGCCGTTTTGTAAAATGTTCATAGGGGAACTGTCATTTTTTTTCTATAAACGATACAATCGTCGGCAAATAACCGTACGTTGGACCTTATATATAAATAATAAACAATAGGTCCTAAGAACGCTATTCCCGATAATTGTCATTTCCTGACCTACCTCTCTTGAGTTCGCTTTTCTAAAAAAGAATGCAACTTATAACCATTCTATCTATTTGTAATCCATTAATAAGTCACGCGATATTAAATCAAATACTACGCCTACATCCAGTTCCTCAACCAATGCAATAATTTGCTTCCATGTTGACGGTGCAGAACCGCTCTTTGTAGGATACATGAGACTGGTGTGAGACTAACCGGTCTCTAATTTCTGTATTTCTTATGCAGGCTACGACAACGGACTTCAGGCTAGAATGAATAAGCTCATAATATACGAAATGATAATCTTTCTCCTAGCTTCACACTTCCGTTGCAATATCACAAAGTTAGATTTTGTCTCTTCCTTCTGTCAGTGTGACTACCCATATTTGTAATTATTGTCTTTTTACTATTGCGATCATCATTTGTGTTAAATGCCAAAATAAGAATTTAATAAATTTCTTTCTCCTCCGTTATTCCCCCCCCCCTTTTGTTTTCATCACTCAGTTTCTCGTTGTTTCCCCTTCTCCACCGTGCAATCTTCTGATTTCTACCTGCGTTTAGTATTTGTTTCAGGAAAATTCTTGTGCTTCCCCCCCCCCCCCCCCACATCCCAGTTCTTCGGCCAATTCAATACATTTAACTGAGTGCTCTGTTATGTGCATTCCTAGTCTTTTACTCTGTGTTGAGCATATTACTCTGGATTGAGGTTATTTTTAATTCTTTTGTGAGGAACACATTCCATCAGTACCTAAAAAATTGTCTTTAAATTTACTCCGAATGTCCCCCAAATTTCCCCCAATCCTTAGAAAATCATCATATTTTTATAATAAATGCCCCAATGTCAGTTTTATAGAAATCCAAATGTATTAACGAACTGCTCCTTGGTAATTTATTATTTTCCTTGCTGACCTTTAATAGAACGTTCCTATGACCGCAAATGTTCTGTAGCACATCGCAGGTGGTGATATAGGTCTGAGAGTAGATAGCAGGTATTATTGGGTAAACTATTGTTTGAAGCGTCGACGTCACGTTTCAATTTACTCTAAATAGGTTTAAGTCTCCGAAAATTATCATCTTACGATTATGTATTGGTGAATTTAAACTTTTATGTAATTTGTATAAAGTTAAATAAATTAATTCCTTAAGCAGTTTGTAACATGCAAATATATCCGTTTAATTTTTTGTCTGCACACATAATATTTCAACTTCGTTTTGTACCCGTAAGAGATTGCTACTATTTCTATGTATGCCTCTTCCCACACTATCCTTATTCCTTCTAAAAACTGTAGTTTTGTCTAATCGTTTATATCATCTCGCAGCCATGATTCCATACCGATTATTACATCAGGACTGTAAACTGTTAACTCATTCAATATACTACGGTAATTAACCTGCATCAATCTGATAACGCTCATTCTTGCCTGAATATTCTGAAAGTGTCCTGTATCTTCATTCTCCTCCATACTTTCAAATAACGTCGTCACTCATGAAAAGAGCGAGTCCAGGGCCGCGGCACCCCTCTGTTGAAATAGACGCCATTCCCTCCCAGCCCCTTAAAGTAGCCTCATTCGATCTTCTTCGTTGGTCTTCAAAATCTTCCTGCAGTAGATGTCCCGTCAGGAAACTTTCTTCCCCATCGTCGTCAGATCTCCTAGTACATCATGTTCTCGTAACGTTCGATTACATGCCTCAGGCTGCTGTATATTGATAAAGTTATCAGGACATGACTCAGTTTCACCCTGGATTTCAAATTCAACCGTATCATTTCAGAGAAGTTTATCACTATCTCCTATCAATCCACAGCCTCAAGCATAGAATCATCCTATAACTTTATTCCATTCCTGCGGCTAAACTCAAATTAGGACAGGCACGCAGCAAATGCACTCAGATTGGTTTCTAACCCAGTCCTGAAAAGTCTGGTTCCGGTCCTGGTTCTGGTGCTGCTCGATGCCTCGCTTCCCTTCTTCAGTCCGAATGCTAGGAAACATTCCACAGTCATATCCCTCCCTATTTGTGGTACAATAGTTCCCCCATGTCCTGATCTCCGTAGTCCCTGGTTTACTTCCTTCAGGCCTCCAATTTTCTCAACCAGTAGAAGTTTCGTTTGCAGCTCCAAACCTCGCCCTGAAGATCCCTGGTAGCTTCATCTCCTTGTTGCTCTTCTGGCAGATGAAGAGAAAGCACTTCGCACAACACGATAGGTTGGACCTAAGTTTTTCTTACAAAACCCACACTTCTCATCGCCACGTGCCGGATTAAGTAGCGATTACAGATAGAAATACAAATTTACACTTTGCTAACTACTTGAGCTCTTACCCTGAGTTCTCCAGCCCAATGCAGCCCAAACACCGATCGCACGGTAGCTAGCAAGGTCACACCCCATTTGAACAACCGAAAGTCCAAAAAGAGTTTCTAAAGCGAATTTTAGGAGTGGGAAGGAATAACTGTAGCATTTCACTGGAATTTGGGCGCTATAAAAACCTTTTTTCATTGTAAAATTAAGTACTGGTTACGCTTAATAAAAGTATCGCACAACTTCATGCCCACGTCATTCATTCTGCGACGAGCAATTTAAGGGAGAGGTCGTGTTTTCTACCTGCCCTCTGATTGCTGATTCTGCGTTTTTCGTACAGTTTCTGTATTTGCATCTTAGATAAATGAGCTCAGAAAATGCTTTTTCACAGAAGTACACAGGGTGTTGCGAAAGGTAATAAGTTTATGGTCTTCTGGAAAGCTGGATCTTGCCGACAGGTGCTGCTGTTAGCAGGGAAAAGACGACTGTAGACTTGAGTGTTCTGCCTCCTCCATGTTTTTGACTTGCCTATTTTCAGGAACAATGGTCGTCTTCAATTTTAATCTAATTTGCTTTAATTCATTAAATACACATAATAAATTTGTGTTATTATTAATTTTCTTGTAATTCATTGTTTGTATGTGCATATTCAAGAACAGTACATCTCCTGGAAGCAACTTGCGCACCCTCCGGGGTACTGAGGGACTGCTTGGTTTGGGTAATAATTCCACCTTAATTTAATAATCTGAATCTAAAATTACTTTCCACGATGATTTTTAATTGCCTAAATAGTTGTATAAGATGATCTTTGCATCTGGGATGTCTCTATGCACGATCCAGCATATTTGGACTCTATTAGCCTTGTGATTTCTTTTTCAATCGTTTAGATCTGCAGATGAAAATGCTCGCCTTTCTCCTCGCTGACGACCCAAGCGTCCAAGAAATGAGGTTCTAAAGAATGTTATATCGTACAACTTTGAATTCACAAGATCACGGTAGTTTTCTGCTTAATGCTTTAAAACTGATAAAGTTTATTGTTCATTATTACAGTCTTATTTGTAGCTGTACATCAACTCTGGGAAAATTATAATTTCAAAATTCTTATTCTTTCTTATGAAATTTGAAATTCCGGAAGCAGATAATATTTTGTTTAAATTCTTTCAGAATCCACCAGAGCGCCTTACAGTCGCCCATTATTCAAACCCCGCAAGAACGTTAGTTGCACTCAGTTGACAATGTGAACGATATGTTCACGAAACATGTCCTATTATTTTAATAATTAAAGGAATGAAACGCTCATGAGTGTTGATTATTTTAACTTTTTAATAAACAAAGAAGTTATATTTTCGTTTTACTGCGTGGATTCCTTCAAAGGTATAAAATAAAATAAAATAAAATAAAAAAGGCGATTTAAGTTGAAGTCATTGTTTTCTACTGTACTGAGACTTCTTATCGCTGATAGCTGAATTGTTTATTTTGAAAATTGGATCCACCACTTCTTTCTCCTTCTTTTGTGAACAACTATTTTCACATCTCCCTTTCATATGAGCGGCATGCGATACAGGTATTGATGGGAATTCATTGCCATTATGTACTCATACAAACAAACTTTTAATGAGTGTTTATGAACTTGGTCGATGCTGATGACCGGAGTTTCCATAATTAAATAAACATTATTATAAAAATTACAAAACTTTTTCTTTAAATAAGTAGTCTATGACATCATTACGGCTGCCACGGTATATGCATGTTCTTGTGTCTTTTGGTAGATTCTATGCTTTGACCCTAAAACTTAAAAAGTATATGAATATTAAGCTTTTCCTGAGTTAATAACCGAAACTTTGACGGAAAACTTGCATCGTGAATAACAGATCACTTTTCCTATCTTCGTCATGAGCACGATAAAAGTTGGAGTTTCACTTGAGGTCCCAAATCTGGATACTCTTTATACAGACTTAATTGCAGATGTCAAATTTGTATACCAGGTGCTTCTCCTTAAATGAAAATAGATTTACAGTTTTTCTCAAGTGATGAAAGAAAAGTAGAATGTAGGTCTTTGCAGGTATTTCCTCTAATGTTAATTAAACAGAAATAGAAATCACTTGAATCGTTCATTTCCTCCCAAGTATATAAATTATAATGTGTACCATTTTTCCATCCAGTGAGAAGCCGAACACATAGACACCCAGTGTTTAACAAAATAAAGTTTATGTATTCTTTACATGTGGCAGGAAATTCCGCCCCTGAGACTTGTAGATTTGGTTTGTAGAACTTTTCTAAAAACTAATATCATATAAAGATAAATACATTACACAGCGCAAACACGAGGACTAAAGAGAAGCAAATATTTGTGTTAACACTACACTCAGTGCTGACTCTCTGTTTACATAACTGCAACATGTCAGAACATAACTGAAATGGAGTACATAGTTCCAACATAAGAAAAGGCTTATAAAATAAAACAGTAAATATAAAGTTAAGACATTCTGTATCGGACGAAAAAAATATTAATGTGTGAAAAAGGGAATTCTGTATTCTCGTATTTGTTCAGATTAATTTAATTATATGTATTCAGTTTTCCTTTTGAAAAAAGTAATCATGTTGATAAATGCCATCTGCGAGATGAATCATTACAACAATATGGCGGAAATTCTATTTTTGTTTAAGATATTCGTATGAAAGCATTATTCCAAAATATACTATAAATAACTTCTAAAGTCACTAAAGTCCCTTATCAGTTAATACACTGCACTAGGAGAAGCCAGATACTGTAGAAATAATTAATACATAGAAAGCACTTTAATCAAATATTTAAAACAAAACTGTGCCAGGAAACGCAAATGGATTCTTGGTATGAGAATAAAGGTAATTAATTTCGTGCTCAAGCGCCCTGCTGGTTTATCATCTCCGTGAAATGAGCACCATGGTGCACACGCCTTGCGGTCAGTGATTAAATGGTTAGGTCCAGCCCTTGCCAGTGATGAAAGTGCGACTGTAATGGACCCAAAGCAGGACCAAGGTGTTTTCGAAGCCGTGTAAAGCGGTATGTACAGACAACCCTAAAGCGCTGTTCCCCGTCGAAAACATCTTCCCTCATTTCCCCTGTTTCTCTTTAAAGGGCAGTACCGAGTGGGAGCGGGTGGTTGTAGCTGTAGCCAGAGCTCGCTTTGTTCTGTCGGCACCCTCGCTGTAAGGGATGATAGTCACGTACCACACCCCTTCCGCTCACCCCCTTGGAATTAGCATCTAAATCTAAAACTTTCTATCCTCTCGTGAGGGTGGTGGACACCAAACTATAGCGAGTGCCCTGCCCTTGAATGTTTTAACGAGCCGTCCGCTGGACATAAGGGTATTCTGGCATGCACAGTTGCAAAATTAAACTCTGAAACGAAAAGTTTTACTTCTCCGAGAGTCCTTGTACGGTTGAAAAATCCATGAAATTTTTTTTCCAGTGGCAGATTACAATCCTAGCGTTAGTCATGCAAAGGGTTGAAACATGCAGTAAAATGTTACCTCTATCCCCGGCACTGTGTAAATTTAATCTAGGTTGCAAAATTCCGTAACATGAAGTTTAACACATGTTATTGAGAGACGTAGTTATTTCATTTTATATACAATGTAAACAACATTTTCTTTTATATGTAATTATTAAATTAATTTTATATAAAATTTGTGCCTTTTGTTTAATTAGTGTTTTATATATAGTTTACTCAATTAAAATACACAGGAATATGACAATAATGGCTCATGAATAATGAATAATGCATTACAATCAAAGTTTACTTCAGCAAGAATTTTGATATGTATATACATCATTTGTGCAATGAAATTTGAAATGTTTAATATTGTCCGCATGAGCCTCTACACCTAAAGCGTTATATGGAATGGTTCTCATCAGATTTCTCACGTAATTAATTCAAATTCACAGTTCACGTCCGAGTTATCGTTTCATGTACTTCCTTTTTGTTTTATCCCTCAAAATGTACCAACGGGTTCTCCTTAAATCTGGGTTGTTTCCAGGTCACTCTTGAAACCTGTATTGCAGAAATGCCTTCCTTCATCTATTATTTATTTATTTCTAAAAATGTATAAAATATTAAGTAATTTACTGTAGAGAGTCTAAGCCTATTTCTTGCGCACTTCTCTTTAAACAGAAACTTTCTGATGCACATCCAGATATTCTTCCAAAATGTCTGCATTAGCTGCACCACTCAAAATTCTAAGTTTACCAACTCCCTTTTTTTATAATATCCAAGATTTGCAGTAGGTTTTACAGCCTACTTAATGCAGTCTTATGGTAGGCTTCCTTGTTTCTGCAACGCCTAATCCATATATATATATTTAGGTTATTTGAGTTATGGGCTGGTAGAGTGCGGCCGACAGAGAAGCCAATCGTCAATACCGCAAACGCATGTGCAGTACTCTACTCTGTTTGAGTGAGGCTTTGTCAGCAAGTTCTTGTGCATTCATGTGTTACCCAGTATTTTCATTGTGTGCCAATTGTTGACTATTTATATCATTATGTGAATAAAGTCTTGAACGAAGTTTTATGCACGATACATACACGAAAACGGATTCTTGCAGAGAAGTAATAAAACATCCTGGCAATCGCAGTTCAGGTAGAAAAACAGTTCGCCACCTTGTTAAAAAGTTACGAGAGACATGGTCTTTCCATGACATGAAACATTTCTTAACCGCCATGTTCTTATTGAGTAAAATTTGAAAAACAGAAGTATTCCCTACGCAGATGCTGGCAATGTATTGCTGCTGAGGGGCATCATTTTCAGCATCTCTTATAAAGCAGATTAGTGCTTATAATACTTTATTATTTTAGCTTTCAGTAAAAATAAAAATACTATGTGGCGGCGATTCTGTCTTTTTTTTTCGATTGCGCTGTTGCACTTCCACAGTAAGAAGTTGCGCTCATGTGGCCCGTACCTGAAATAAACTGACTGTCGATAAACGTTATGTCCTGGTCGTTGATGTCGGAAGACTGTAAAATGACTGCAGTTAATTTCCTTAGCAAGTTTACTATTTTACTTTAAATAGCCTTACGTGTAATGTCTAAAGACATTCTCTGCCTACAGGTATCCACATTGTCACACCACAATGACTAATATAGAATGATGGAATTGCTCCTTTTAGAGACAAGGATGTTGTAATATACCTAAGAGATATACATACATGAAAATCACAAAATGTCTTATTAAACTCGTGCATGTTTAAGAGTAACTATTTTTCTCTATAGCGGTGTACTGTATGAAAACAAACAACAATAATGTGGTGATGTAATCATTATCTTAACTACTATTCAAGAAAACATATATTACAAACAAAATCCCTGGAGCATTAATAAATTTTAAAAAATATAATAATCCAAGTTTTACAAGAAGAAATAAAACATTACAGATAAATTAAAACGTCGTAATTTATGTAAGTGCTTTTTCATTTACCCCATATTGCTTTTCAAGGGAATAAAACGAGAAAGACGATAAACAGTTAAAGAGATCAATTGGATAAATGAAAATTGCTATAAAGGGAATGATGGCATTGCTGTTGGAAACAGACATTTTACATTATTAAACTAAGCAATGAACTTTCAAACATTACGTCTTTGTACATAGGTAATCTTGCTATTATATCCTCTTTGACATAATACTTTAACAGAAAATACGGGAAAAGTTTTAAGAATGAAAGGAACTGAGAAAGGATTATAAAACAGTATGAATTAAAACTTTTCGCTAGATTTCTACTTATCTGAAAAAAATAGAATATTATCTGCCAGACTGTTGTCTCGTTCATTATCATTGAAAAGTGTTGACACGAACTTTCTACAAACAAATTGATTTTGGGAGTCACTTTCGTGCCTTAAGGATAGGGAGATTCTTCTAACCATCTTATTGCTTGACACTTGTCCGTTGTTCGTAGTCTTTCCTGATGTTGAAAGTTATTTGAAGGAGTAACTCAAGTTATGTTGCAAGAAAGCTACTCAAATAGCCCAGCTTTCCAGCTGGAGCCAGCAATATGATGATGGTGTAAATTAGTCCGACATTCGATAAGAGAGCATTTGGCGGAATGTGTGACGGAGAAAAAGAACTAAAAAAAAACTAAAAATGAAGTCTACGTTACGCAGGTGGTTCTAACTCGGATCGATAGACGCAAAACGGGTAAACTAAGTAGGCTTTCAATCATTTGTTGAAGAAACTCTTATCTCTACATTTTCTCTCATTGTTTACGAAAATTGTTTAACTGTTCTTGCAATGAGAGCTACTTTAGCATTTTAAACATTTTAGTCATTTCTATTTATTCCATTTTCCCCATGCACTGTATGCAATCTTACGTTTCATAATGACATTTGCGCCTTTTACTTTCTTTATCAATGTTCTAATTTTATTATCTTAACAGTGTTCACGACAGTCTCAGATTAATAGGCTGTCATATGCCCCTCTGCAATACTGCCCTATATCAATGAAGTCTTAAGACGGAGAAGTCAAGGCTCACTGCGGATTGTAGCGCCAAATGAGGAGTAGGAGAGAAGAAGAACAAGAACAAGAAGAAGAAGAAGAAGAAGAAGAAGAAGAAGAAGAAGAAGAAGCTATGTTTAGGCCAGGAAATTAGTGGCAATTATCTGTCTCAAAGATTTGACAAATTATTCACCCCTGGCTGGAATGACTAAAACATTGGAGATGTAAATCGGATCATAAGGCGAACAATTTTGCTATTAGTGTAGAAACCATTTACATTTGTAAGACTCTCCTTGCAGGAATGGCTTACTGCTGTAAAACTGTCATCATGGAAGCTTGCGTTTTTGACTACAAGCGCTGATTGGTTGTTTCTGAAAAACTTAGGAAATCATAATTTGGGGGAGATTAATTCCAATCTGCCTCTTTCTCTGTTAGGTAGTTTCAAACCATAGCTCCAATTATGACAGTCAGTGATTTTGAAAGTTAAGATTGACGCAGATAAGACATTTAAATTTAGCCTTGTACCATTTTCTTGTGTCATCATTAGAAAGTATTCATTTGCAACTCAGTTCTTGTACTACGAAACAGATGACCATGCTCTCTACATAGTGAAGTTTTCCCTGTTATATTTATGACCAGTATGGGTCACTATTAAATATTCCTGCATTGTTCCCAGTACTCAAAAGTCTGATATATAAAATAATAATTTAACGCAGTCATATCATCTAAACATACAATTTATGTAATAATTGTTCTTTGTTCTCGTCCTAAAACATGTTATTTATTTTTAATTAAAGTAATATTAATAAAATACATAATAGAAAAAATGTATTTTATAATTATTTAATATATTCTAAAGGTTAGGGCTGCATGTTTGTGGAAATTTGATTAATAACTAAGCAGCTAATATGAATTTGCGAAATTGTTCGACAAAACTCTCAAATTTAATAAAACAAATTAAGATTATTAATTTATTTACACCGGCTATGCTATATTACCTTTAGTACTACCAATATACGAGTATCGTACTTACAATAATGTTTCACACAAAATAAGGTTGATCAATTGTAAAGTAAACATTTTATAAAATAATTTTCATTACTCTAACCACTAACCAAAATACTGACTGTTATGATGAACAAAATAAAACTGCAAGAATAATTTTATAAATAATGTAAAATTATAAACATTTAGCTATGAGACAGCAAGATGTTAATTAAGAATGGTAGAAAGTTTTTGAATTGTGAAATGTTAAGCAGTTCCTGATATTGCAAGGCAAGGAATTCCAAAGACAAGCAAGAGAAATTGTGAAAGAGAAAGAATATGGAGTCGTGTCATGTAATTGTATCGTTAGGAAAGAGTTTCGAGCTTCTGGTGTGAAGATAGCTTATGAAACAAAAAGCTTGTGAAGGATCTGATAAATAGGTGAGAGAGTGGAAAGTTCTTCGTTCTTTAAGATCGAATCAGATAATAGTCGGAGAAATGGAGTGATATGCTCGAATCGACGAGTGTTGTAAATGTACCGAATGCAAATTGAGGTCAGTAAACAAAAAGTGACAGTAATATAAGTGAGACATCAAAAGTGTTTTACAAGAATTTTTTTCAGGGAAAACGGAAGGATTTTGCGAAGTCTTTTTATAGTTTATTTTCTTGCATGTTTTACAATGTGAATATTCACTGTTTTTTACTAACTCAGTAAATGTGATTATATTATTGCCAATTTGTACTGGAGCACTACACTTTTTACCATGTGCTAATCATTACGTATAATGATACAAAAGATAGCAAAGTATTTCATTTTTGTCTCAAAAGTGTCGTTAAAATTAAACTAATATCACCAGCATCTAAAATTAAATGACACATGCCCACTCACCTTAGAAGAAATACAGAGCTTTAGTTGTAAACCCAGTCCGCACATGCGATGTTTCGCATCTTGGTTACTAGACATACAGTAACCGACGGCGCTCTTACTGCAGGTGCATGTTCATAGCCTTCGTGCCGATCTCACTACAGTAAATATTCCTAGTATAACACGTTTTTGCATATAAACATTATTTAAATATTAATCAGCCTAATATTTGAGTGTGGAATATGATCAGTATTTTTCCTGATTTATTGCGTCCTTACAGAACTACAATTGTACATAAATTTGAAACTAATGGTTTAGTGCAAAAGAAAAAAAAACACGAATGGAAACGTAAATATAAATTGTAATACACGAAAAATTAAAGAAATCAGTGAAAGTTTTTATGGTTTCGACACGTTAAAAATCATAAACATTATGGAAACGAACTTAATCGGAGTGTCGTTTTATCCACACAACGTTTTTTAGTCAAAAATACGGATGACATTATTAGCGTCTTTTGTAAGATACAAACGTTTTATTAAGCGGGTTTGAAACATGGCTGATGCAGATTCAGTAGTCAAAACACAAAGCTCATAACTTTAATCCTCAAATTTGTAAGTTTATGAGGATTAATGTAAAATAATTGTAAATACATTTACCTGTAAAATGATCAGAATCAAAATCAGATAGAGATGCAATGTAATTATGCACACATTTATCGACATAAAAGGAATTAACCATGCATTGTAAGATTGTCAGTAACAGTCTACCAATAATAATGAGCAAAATATGTGTGGAGAAATTATGTGCTAGGTATTAGTGCTAGCAATAAACATTATAGGATAATAATGCAGTACACAGTTTGTTTAGATGAACATATACTAATGATGCAAGTATAATAGTTTAGCAAAGCCTGTATTTTAAAAATAGTAGATCGAATAGCTACACTTTTCAACTTGCTTGTGTTGGTAAGTGTGGGATTCTACTTAAGCTTGAAGGTATCCAATAAAAATAACGGATCCCATATCGCATACTGAACTAACCTAGAAGATAACATTTCAATTAGAAACATTCGCTTTTTGATAGCGCAGTATTAGCTATTGAAAGTAATATCTTTAATGTAAAATAAACAAAATGAAAATGTATTTCCCGCATCTCTACGAAATAGTTTGCAAATGTCCAGAAAATATCTGACCTAACACATATTTATTTAGTTACAAATAATTTCAGGGATATCATTTTGTGCTGTCCTCATTGATAGTTATACATATTAATTTGCACCCGAAACATAGGCACTGTTTATGATGGGTGGTGTTACTGATATAAAGTTGCATTATTCATGAGTATAGGGAGTAGGTAAAACTGAATTCAAAATCAAAATGCATATTACATCAGGTACACAGTTTTAGTATTTCTATTATGTAATAAATGTATACGCTGCAAGAATTTTATAACAAATGAATAAAGCTGGTATAAACCTTTTTTTCAATAGACATAACAAATGCCAGTTATAATAATAATAATAATAATAATAATAATAATAATAATAATAATAATAACTGAATAAAGGAAAACAAGCTCATAAGCTAAAGAATACAATAAAAACAAGTGTTTTAAAAATTACAAGAAGAAAAAGGAACTACTATGAGTTGTTGGATTGCAACTTTTCTATGAAACGTGGCGGGAAATTCACGGTCCTTGTATTGCCGGCAAGAGTTTGCTGCACTAGAACAACGTTCTTGCTCGTGTGGGATCCACCTGCCTATTTTGAATTTATTCCGGCATCTGCTTACGCAGTTATCCGTTACATATTTATTACTCTCTTTATGCATGTTATTCTGCATTGTGGATTTGTCACCTTTTCTTTAAATAAGGTTATCTGTTAATAATAATGGCCCACTTGAGCTTTATCTCTGGAGGCCATTTCCTTTTAAGCGAACAGATATGTGTAAAACATATTTTAATGTTTTTCTATTGAATGAACTGCATGCAAAGAAACATTACATATATACAAACATATACACATATTTATATGAGTCCAGCTTTGCAGGAGAACGAATGAGTGAGGATTGGTGCATCCGTTATGCACTTTAGTGCATCCATTTATGAAATATTGCTACAGGACCAGTCGCTCGAAAATGTTGCTTCACAATAATTTGAAACCGTTTTAACTTAAGTATTTCGTATATACATTTAGAAGATTCTAGACGACAAGAGAGATTTAGGAAGCTTTTCAAGGCGGTATGTAGTGTTCGATTCTTATCTTTAATACTTCCCGTTTCACGAAATTTACTAACCAAATTATGAATCTGATCACCTTGAAATAATACGAGGGCATCCGTACGAAAACATGATTAATAAATAAAGCTCGTTGAAGAGCTTTAATCTGCTTTAATCCCAGTACTTGGAATTGTTCAAGAGCGAATTACGTCTTTTGACGTAAGTAAAATTCGTGTTGAGGTATTAATAGAAACTCTAGTTCGATTGTCAAAATAACTGTACTTGTTATTTTCCTTGTCGGCTGTACACAAGTGACTAACAAATGGGTGCATATTACATTTTATAGTTGTTACAGAAGGGCTTCCCCCCACGCCAAGGCAACCTCTTGCTGGAGTTCAGCCATGCTCTCTCTTCCTGGATAACAGTTGCTAAAACTAGGAGCAAATTAAAAGGGTTCTGCTTAAGCAGAAAACTGCCTAGAAAATAAAAGAAATTAGGAATTTATTTTAAATTTAATCTAAACAAACATTAATGGGAGTCGGGTATTCGTGTCTTAGTAGTGTTAAATTAGCTAAGTTTATGTCCCTAACGTGGCAGAACCATTAGAACTACACAATTGAAATTTAGGCAGCTTATTTTGACAAACTTTTTCTGTACAGTAAAGCATAATTATCAAGAAACAAGGATTATATATGTATTTTGAAGACTATTATTTATTAAACGTTTATAAGACAAGTCTCTAATTCATAAGAAATGAAGCTTTCTTAATAATTCTGCTTCAGTAACTTTGTTTTTATGTATAAAACACTGAAAATTTCAAGGCAATTGATTTTCTCTATAGGTTAATGCATGCAGTAAATGTAGTTTTGAGGAAACTGCTATCAAAGAAAAAACTCGCACATAACTCCAACCCGGAACCTAATGTATATCTGCGTCATAACCAGGGCTCTTTTCAAACTGTTTATGTCAAAATAACCAACAGGAAAAAAAAATATTATTGTAGATTATAATTAAAATGAGAACCATCGTCTAGCTAAATCGGTTCCAAAGCTATGCAATTTTGAAATGGAATGATGTCAAAATCAGAAAAAAATTTCCATACGGATGCATTTTCAAATATTAAAAAAAACTACTATCACATATCACAATAAAATATAAAATAATTCGGAATATTATCGTATTTTTTTGGAAAATGACGACTTGTTTTCCAACTCTCCTTAAAAGCTTAAGTCAAAAGAGATAGAGGTATGTAAGCAGAAATAACAAAAATCCTTCAAATATATGCATAGACACACTTCAAGTTACAATACTAACAGATATGTGACTTTTAATGGGCCTTGCAATTGTGACGTATTCTTATCTTTTCAAAGTTCTTTTTGTGAGGTTTTTGCCTATCGACTATCTTCAGTTTATCACTTTGTAAATAGGCGTAATTCAAATGATTACGAAATTAAAATGCGGCTAATTATACCATAAACCTACAAGGATGGTTAAGTTAGCTTAGGCAGAAGCTCGTGAACATTTAAGAACCGTCCTCTCCAGATTTTCCTCGTTCTCGTCACTAGCAAATATCGGTGAGGCAGCCTAAACTTTCAGAAAAGAGTATTTCCCAATTTCTCATTTCATCTCGTGTATCATTAGTATCAGCGGTTACAGCGGTTAAAATAGGCATTAAGCACTGTTCACATTTCTGAAAGTTGCTGGAAGAAGGACTTTTCCGACCTCTGCGAACCCCAGCTCCCTGACATGAAGGTTTTGTTTCAGTTTGAGAATAGTCTGCGGTCGCCGATAGAGATCAGGTGAGTATGCACGGTGTCCCAGTAGTTCAGAGCGGTTGATAGTATTATTATATATTTGTGTATAATGATGGTTTCTTATAATTTTGTTCCTTTTTGCTTTCAGAGCTTGTGTTGAGGACCCTGTTTCAGACTCTACTGTATCACAACGGAAAATTGTTCTGAAAAAAAGAAAATTGTCCTTGATTGAACCTGGTAATTTTAAAATTAAATTTGAATAGAAATTACCTGTTATTTTTGCCTCTCTCTTCTAATATTCAATCAGAATCACCCTTGTCCATTCCAAAAATCTGACACCACTATATTTCCTGCTGATGGTGTATTCCAATTTTTTACAGATTGGAGATCTCTTATGTTTACATTTCTTACTTTTTTGTTTTTGTTTTTTTAGATAAGAATAATAATGCTGGACCAATCACTCATCCATTACCGCAAATCTCTCGATAAATTTTTGTCCATCCGAAAATAGTTTAAGATGTTTTCAAATGTTGGCCTTCTAGCATTTTTATTACGTTTAGCATTTGAGATACGCGCCTTTCATTTAATTTTTTCTGTTCTAATTCTTTAGTTTAATATGTTACGATAAGAGATGTCTGTTTGCTGTTATACATGCCAACAGCTACTTATCTATCTAATATTAAACATGTATTTTGTTTTCTTCTCTTGTGACCAGAGCTGATCAAATGAGCTTTCAATCTCGCTGGAATTTGGTGGCCTGACTTCCCTACTTTCGCTACCGCAAGAAGGTCCTATAGTATGTCGGAGTGGAGAAAGGGTAAAAAATGGTAGCTTACGAGAACGCCTTTGACTCGAGAATTACTCATTCTCATTAGCAGCAAAGTCCGATCACAAATATGAAAATGCCCATATTGACTGAGAAACGATGTTTTCGTCGCTGTATGTAAGTTTGCTTCCTGTATGGTAATATGTACAGTATGCTTTGGTCGCTCGTGTACTGGCAGGGAGAATTCTCCTGTCGCCTCGTTAGTGAGAGGCCGCTCTCGATATAAGAGATTCTCGTAGCAGCACTCCTGCACATCCGCTCATGCTTACTATAATGAAAAACTCATAGAATCTTCTGCTACATTTAAATTCAAAACACAATCTTTTTACTATATCCTAAGACAGTCCATTTCATCAAATTTGCTGACATATCTTGGCAAATTTCGGAAGGAGACACTCCCTTTTGTTGCAGGTATTTAATGTTTTGTTCTTTGTCCCAAACACTCCATTTTCCTAGTGAGTCAACCTTCCCTTATCATCTCAACAATGCAACAATTTACGTGGTTTAAAACTGAGGACGTGGCGTTTCTTGTATCGTTAAATAAATATTTTAGAGAAAATAGTGATTGGTCACATGTAGAGCTTGAATTTTAACTTGCGTAAACCAAATCTTTAAGATATATGGGCAGTTCCAAAAAGTTCAATGTAATATATAATTTTCATAGCTAATTGATGTGATAATAGATTATGACAATAAAACATGTCAGCTCTTTCAGAGCTTTGGTCTGTGTCGAGGCATCTTATACAAATCTTTGATATCGGCATGGAGCGCGAATACACTTCCTAAATACATCTGTTGAAACATCATTTCAGATAAAGGCAATATGGCCCTAAAGCCGGTAAAAGGCTCCCAAAGGGGAATATCGAAGACGGCACTCTTAATGCCAGTGACGGGTGTTATCCGGCTCACCGCAACGGGTCGATTACAGCAAATGAATTCGCTACTCGTTTCTCTACTTTTTTCTCCCCTCCCTCCAGGGAGGAAATTACGGTCCAAGAGGAAAAGTTTCCAATCTGAAACAGTGGCTTTGAATAAGCTACCCACTCGCCATTAGCAATTAGATTACTTTCCATAGATCTGCACCTGTCCCAGTAGGATTCTAATTTACTTGCTAGTCTGATCCCTCTGGAAGCTTCTGCAATTTGTACTACTTACAAAAGCGGAAAGTTTCGCTCAGGAAGGAGCACAAGGGCTTTGTCAGAGGTGCCCTCATCTTGACGTCACGTGCACGCCTCGGGTTTTGACTCTCCCATTTGTTTTACTTAGGATGTGAGTGCAAAGTAATGATAGGGGCTGTATGAACCTTGCCGCTAGGTGACGCTGCAATCTCAGAACTTTCTTTTCGTGTTAAAGTTCAATCGGTAACTAAGCACTCATTACAAATATAAATTTTCGAAATTTATAGACGACTCTCCAACGATTAATAAACAAATGTACGTTTCATTTATATGCGTTAGGATTATAAAAGTATAACACCTTGAAATATTTCCGAACAAGTAACAAGATAGTCAAGCTAAACGAAATCGAACAAATATCAAAGTTATTTATATAGCTATACAAAATATACTAATGTTTTAGCTTATATAGAAGTTTGAGTTAGAAGCCGACAGAGTGCGCTGCGTACTAGGAGAAGCTAAACAAGTCATTGTGTGCTAATTGTTCATTGTTAGTTATTTCACTAAATATAAATTTAATATTGAACGGATTTTTATCTAAGATACGTATGTGAAAACGGATTCTTGCACAGTAGTGATAAAACGATGCGCAAGAAAATGTCCTGGCAATCGTGTTCTAGATAGACAAAATTTTCGCCATCTTGTTAAAAAATTACAGAAAAGTTAAATTAAATATAGTAATTTCCTACACAAACCCCGACAATGTATTGCCGCTAAGAGGCATCATTTTCAGTATCTGTTATAACACACGTTAGTGGTTATTGTTATCAGTTTTAAGCATAGTATTATTTTATGTTTTCGGTAAAAATAAAATGGGCAGTGATTCTATCTCCCTTTTTTTGGTTGCAACGGTGCTCAGGCGTCTTCCCTGTATATAAGCAGAGCTTTTTAATAAAAACAAAGCATTTTGAGGTAATGGCAATTTCTTGAACACACGGTGTAAGGATTCTCACTAGAAGAAACCTCGTCTCGTGTGCACCTCTGCTGTTTCAGTTCTTACACAAACTGGTAACATTCAACTTTGTTTTTGCAGCTTTGGAATACACAATCTGCGACAAAGTTTCGAAATTCTCTTTTGTGGTCATCCATTAATGTTCCTTTTTCACCAGATGCTGAATATAGTAATAGTAATAGTAATAGTTAAACTATGATACATATATTGCACATAACAGTCGCATGGGTTGCAAGACCGTTCATGTTCTTGTAAAACACTTCATTTCTGGAATTAGCTCCAACAAAAGAAAACATTTTTAACAAGAACGCACACACACATGAAATAGACATGCATTAAATAATTCTGATAGTCATATACATTTCGTATTATTTATGTGCATGTTTATAGAAATTTCTTGTCCCTAAAATTATGTACTTCATTTAAGAAAGTGCCCAATCATACAGCCATTTTTGTCCATTTACAACTACAATATGGTGCCTCCCCCTACTAGAAGTCAAACAAAAATGAATTCGGGAGAAAGTTTATCGTGGCATCGTCTGTCTGTGTACACTTAGCCAAAATGTGCACCCAGTCTTCCTGTTCCGAGCAAACCCTCATGCATTCCTGGTCAACAACTTTACATGTCTCCAGTCTAAGCCATGCTATTCTCGACCTCTGTTTCACGCCTAGTTCCATTATATAGCTCTCTTTATCCCACCTAATTTTAATTACGCTGTGCAGGTTCAGAGATGACATGTATCTGCATGTATCGCATCTCTGTTTCCTGCCGGTTTATGTCAAAAGAGTTTTTTGACTTTTGTCACCACGCTTATCTGTTTTCAATACCCTTCTGTCAAATATCGTTTAAACTGATTTTTGACAATTCCTGCTGTACAACCGCAGCTCACCATTTTGAATAATGCATGTTATTTAATTAGTGCCGGTAGCACATCGCCCGTAGAGTAATTTGTTGACCTTTAATTATTCTTAGCCAGTTTCTAACTCTGGGAGAGTTGACCGCTTCCCTTCCATTTTCCACTCATGTCAAATCTTATTTCAAGAAAATCAAATTGTTTAACGGTCTGGGTTATTTTTTCTCCATATATCCATTTTTCCAGCTATGCCATAAACATAGCTATTTTAAATGTGAGAGTTTAGTTTTAGATTTATTTACTTGCATACCCCATTGTTACAATAATCTTGAAGTACATTTAGGCCCTTTTACAGGCCTTTAGCGTCCTAGAGAGAATTACTATATCCTCAGCATATAAAGGGATAGATATTTGTTGATTTTCAGTTACCATCATTACCTTAACGATATCACCAATAAACAAATTAAGAAGTAACAATGATAATATACAGCCATGTTTATCCTCCCCTCCCCTCTGCGCCATGTTGTACTAAAATCTGTTATAAAGATTAGCGTTAATAATAAGTTTGACTTTTTTATACATCGTCTTAAGAGCATTAATCATTTTCACAGAAAGCCCTTTACGTTTTAATTTTTCTCATAGAGCGCTTCATTCTGCAGTATCGAACGTCATTTTAAAATGTACAAATCACCGTATAACTTTCTTCCTTTTTTCTTAGGCTCTCATCAATTAAACTTTTCAATGCAAAGATATTGTCAACGATTGAAAAAAGGCCTGATTAAAACCAACCTGAAATTTATTTATCATATGCCTTAACCCAAAATTTAATTCTTTGCTGTAAATGTTTGGAAACGGTGAGATCCCTCTGTAGTTCGCACATGCTCATTTAATGCCGCTTGTACAAGTTTTTAATTGAGTGGATGAATTTATTTCTTCCGATTACAAATTTACATCAGGTGTAATATTTTAGCTGTAAACACAACCTAATTCATACAGTTTGAATAAATAAGTATACATATTAAAAGCAAAAGAAACAATTTATCATTTTCATATTTTCTATTGCTGCTTGTGGGGCTTGAGTGTAGATCAAATCCAAAAGGCTCTATCTCTGCTTATGACAAGTGAGATTTCTGTTTTTTGGGAATCTCCTTCTTCCTTTATCTTCAAAACCACTCATAACCATTTGAGTTTTAAACATATATACCACCACACTATACTACATTAGATGCTAATAAGCTCAAACACTTTGGTTGTTAGGCTAATGGAACTTCCACTTTCTAATCTACTCCCCAAAGATAATTCTGACTCTCTTTTTCATCCTGTTTACTAATTTTCCTCAATAATTTGTTTCTAACTTTTCCTAAATAATTTCCTGTTTCATTCATATGTGAATAATTTGAAATGTTCTTGGAATGAAGCACAAATTAACGGCATGGATTTTTAAAATTATTCTTATTGTTCCACATAGTTTCCGTTGACACTAATGCACTTTAGTATTTTTCCGGTGTTTTCCGAAACGCAAACTGCACAATAAACTATCTTTTGCACTTTTTATTGATACGTTTTGCTGTTATGCTATGTGCGGACAAAACACGAGCTGTTCTGCTGTATACTGTGTAATATTTCTACAGTATTTTATAATGACATACAAACTATTGAAGATCCTTTAACAAACGGTTCAAACAGAAGTGCTGCTGCCAGGGCATGCGCGACACACCGGCTAGAGACAACTCTATTAATGGTGTTGTTTCCATACATCTGCCCGTGTGAAAACCACTAAATTTAAACGTATTAAGAGGAAATATGGGACTTCCATTAGATAACTTGTTTCTATTAATCCGCAAAGGTAGAAAGCGAGTATAGCGTAGTTAGCGCACCTATTAAATCCTAAATAACAACGTTCTGTAGCATCCTTCGTAGTAGTTGAGTTGGGACCAATTGTATACATCGCTCAGCTGTTATTTGTCGCCACTTAACGTGCCAAAGAATCCTAGAGGTTTGCTAAAAAGAAACGTTTATTATAATCATTGGTGATCCAGAACCCTGATTTCTAAAACATGTGATAAGACAAACTTGATACAAAATTCAATTGTGCACTGCACATAAAGGTTATTAAATTTTTACATGAAGTAATTTATAAAATATTGAAACAAAAATAGGTACTGCTTGCAATTAAACCTTTAAAACGTTCTACCAAAAGCCCTATCTACTACAAAAGTTGCTTAAAAATGGGAGACAACAGAACCTGCCTAATTGGGCTTAGAAAATTTACATATACTTCGTGGCAGACAAATCACATAATACAATTAAGTAGATAACGAGTAACTCGGGTAACATTTCAACAGTTACCTGACAAAATTATTTATTGAAGCCCAGTAAGTGCAAACCAAATGACATAATTCCACTTGAGAAGGTCAATATTAAAACATTTTAACATTTGCATTATATTCATATAATATAACGAAAAAAGTGTACAACAAACCTGGACACCAAAGTAGGCAAGAAGCTCCATTGAATTTCTAGAAGTAAGCAGAAGCATCCCCGAAAACATCTTACCTACGTCCTATTACTTCTGCAGCCCAGAGGGGAAGACCCTTCACTGTCCACAGAGCGAGGTAATAAGTTCCCACCATTGAAGACATGTGTTGACCAATTAAACTTATAATTCATATCACCATGCTCACATGACAGTAGCAGAGAAAGAGATGAACACCGCAATATTGAGGTTATTTTGTGCAACAACGGCACAATGGGAAATTAACAGTAGAGCAGCAGTAAACCACAAGCCCAGTTGTCGTGACCTCATTTTTTAAATATTATGGCTCATTAGTTCAACACTGTACAATCCGTTTATTTTAGGGGAGTAATATATAACTATTTTAACTTAAATTAAAATTAAACATGCTTGGTTGTTATCGGACGTTATTCCTGAAGATTGTTAACAATCTAAACATCACTAACTAAGAAATATTATAGCAGACACCAACAAGTACCTCTTTACTAAGGAGAATTGCTACCTCGTGACAGACATATACAGGATGTTTATTTACTTTAACAATTCAGTATATGTATATGTAACCAAACTTTGATTTTCTAATTAAAATTTTTGTTTTCGTTTTATAAATAATTTAATTCGTAATTGCGCAATCATTCAAACGATTTGCACGACATGGTGAGAAACAAACACTTACTAATTGCATAGCGAGCTGTTTTTTGTTGTTTTATAAAGAAAATCTTGCTGTTCATGAGTAAAGCTGTAGGTGGAAGGAAGAGAGAATTTGAGCTGTGGTCGCAGCAAGAGAAAGGCTAACGGGGGTAGAAGGGGGCAGCAGCTGAGATTACCTTCCTGTAGTCTCCAGGGTATCGTAAAGACATGAAACGGGCGATAAGCCGAGCTGAAGGTACAGCACTCTCATAACAGAGTTAACCTCTGGGTCAACCCCTTTCCTTGTCGCATCTTCTGAAGCCCCTCTTTACTTCCTAAATGTTGCACATTGCGACAATTTTATATCAGATGGCCTGTCTGCGTAGAAACTAATTAATGACTAGAATAATTTTATCATCTCAGTCTTCTGTAGTCCATTATACTCAAATAATATTATTAGAACAGAGAAATAAATAAAAATCTACAAAAATTACTTTCATCCTATAGATGAACTGAATGAAAATGCCAAGATAGAAATTGGAAACACAGAAATACTGCTTGCAAATTTCATTATCAAATGTCATGGCTGCGAACAAATATCACTTCGAACAACTCATTTAACAGAGTTTCCGGTAAGAAAATATAAATAAGAGAAGTACTTGAAGTTATAATTTGCGATTAAACAAATATATTCATAGTATTTATTTAAATTCGGGGATATTTGTTTAACTGCTTAGAACTTACTATTTGCAGAAAACTCTATGGATAGGTAAATCTTATGAATAGCATGGGTGTGTGTGCATTACCAGGAATAATTGTTTTTTACGTAAGACATAAATAAGTACTGCTACAGATTTTGTTTTGTTTCAGTTGTAAATATAGCAGATTATTTCTCAATTCTTTAGTTTTAGACTGCTATTGTTAAAGATTAGATTTGATTCACTGTCATATATTCAAACTTATTTTCTTAAAAGCCTATGAATGTTAGTAAAGTGCGGAACAAACCTTAATGACCTCGCTCCATCCCGAAGGTCAATGTTATCTATCGCTTAGTCTAAACACTGCCATGAGATACCTGGTAAATCTCCACTGTTGCCACTGTTACTTTCAAAGATTGAGCAGAAACTATGAATATTTCTGGTTTTTCATATTATTAAGAATATCTGATGGTGTAATAATTAATAAACAAGTTTTTGATAATTAATTAAGAAATAAATAATAAATGCATAACTTTATTTTCATTTAAAAACGCGATCTTTTACGTTGCCACCAACATTTTTCAGAAAGAGATTACACGGAATTGATAACATAGTTCTCCTGATCAAATTCTCAAGGCTAAGTTGGATTAACATTATGGCGAATATGGATCTTCGTTTAAAATGCTGTGTAAATAATTTGATGAGTTTAAAAGGGGCCGAAGGAGCACAAACAATGTGGACATCCTGACTGTCCTGTAATTATTGAAAGACATCCACCACATGATATTGAGTGATCGGAGACTGAAGGTTACGGAAAGTGTGGTCTTTTCTGAAGATTGGATGGATATTTTGCTTTATCATTTTCAAATTAAAAAACTATTGGCTAGATGGGTGCCACGTTTGCCAACGATTTTCAGAAAAGAAATCGTGTTGTAACTTCCGTGCAGAATTTGGAACTATTCAAACGGAATCCAAATGCATTTTGGAAAAGTGCGTTACATCAACCACTGTAGCTCGTGCATGCCGAAAACGAAGGGGCAGTTGAAACAGGAGAAAGCGCTCCGAGGAATGTAAAAACAACTCTCTCGTAGGAAAGGCGATGGCGATTGTGTTTTGGAAATTCCACGGTATCATTTGATTTAATTTTTGGAAAAGAGCAGAGCCATAACCAGTAAGTACACGCTGTACTCTTGGAGCAATTAAACGCCGCGATGAAGAGTCGTCCTCACTTGGAGAAGAAAAAGGTCGTGTTCCGTCAAGTTCACGCCAGCGTATAAGCCCGCGATTGCAACTTCAAAAGTATCAGACCTAAGCTTCCTACTCTCCGGATTGGCTCCGGAATTGAATGAGAGGTTCTTAAGAATATAAATGAAAACATTCTAAATTCATATTATTTTTCTCAAAATATTAGTTGAAGTCAAGAGGATATTTAAAAAATCCCCTAATTGAGATTATGAATTGCTTTTGAAAACCATGCATAGTCAGATTCTTTCCAAATTTATATTTCCTGTGTCATATCAGTACACATTTTCCTTGACTCCATTGCTAACAATGTAACATTGATAATGTGACACTTTACAATTTAATGTTCATTTTCTAGTAATGCACAAAATGATTGATCATTATCCATAAAAACCAATAAAATAGCAAAATAAAAAATCACAGTAAAATACTGTTTACCTACCTGAATTAATGTGATGTTCTACATAATTACTTTTTATTTCAGTGACAAATGCTGAAATTGCATATGCTGGAAAAAAAGCATATTTTAATTACATTTAACGTTTTAGTTAATGAATCTGCTACTCCTATGTTTAACACACATGTTACCTGCGTGAATAGCCGCGATATCAGATGGATTAATGGAGAAGTACACCCAACTCAGAGCCTCATGTATATACGTAAAAGAGATGGAAATGAGACACTGAAGTCTGCATTTTAGCTCACTGTGTCTGGTTGTTAGTAGATCATTTTCATCAAGATCATAATGGAAGCAAAGTCGCTTGCTCCATGTCCCAGGATATGAAATTAATTACAAAAACTGTTAGTATTTTTAAAATATTTTGCATTTTTGCAGCCGTTCGCGTGTTTTATGAATTCTGTATGTAGAATATTAATTAGAAATAACTGAGTTTTTTATGATGATGTTTACTTAATGTAGATGCATACTAATTTTCATTCTACAGGCTTATGTTAGAAAGAAAGAAAGAAAGAAAGAAAGAAAGAGAGAAAGAAAGAAAGAACAAGTGAAAAAAGGAATTCGAAAATTATTGTTTTATATTTTGCAGCGGTCCCTTCAAATCCTATCTTAAAACAGTTATGTCTACTTTAATATAACTTAAATACACTTTTGCTAAAGCACATAATTGTAAGAGCCTTTTTGTTTTTATTTCATTTCATTTCATTTTCTTTTCATTTTTTCTTTTTCTTTTTCTTTTCTTTTCTTTTTCTTTCTTTCTTTCTTTCTTTCTTTCTTTTTTTTTTTTTGGTCCGCTTTCTACACATTCTCAACGATTCATTGTAACACAGATGGTCATATACGCACGTAGATTTCCAGGTGTTCTAACCACGTAGTCGCCCGCACTCGCTAAAGTTCGCAATTAATACTGCTCTAGGTGCAGCATGTTTTTAAAACGTGCTGCGATCGGAAACTGTCCTAAACGAACGGCGTTTCGGTAAACGAAATTAGGCTTGCAAAAATATCTGGGAATCAAGCAACTCGAGAATATTGAAAACAATGTATAATATTTTCCTCTCAGCCTTTCTAAATTGACTTCTGTGCACTTGTTTGTTTATTTCTATATGGATTTGCAATTTTTCCTTAGATTCTACGGTTCATTTTCCTTTTCATTCTTTTACATAGCATTTCGCATTCCTTAAAACTTTATTTTCAGTTTCTTATTGAGGACTTTCTTTTTTCTGCTTAAACATCCGAGTCATGAGTAAACTTGGGTTATAAACTTAATTTTATTTTTGATCTTTGTCAACCTATGTATGTCGTGCGTCAAAGTATATGGAAATGATTTTTACAGAGCTTTAGAAATAAATTTTGTCAGCTCACGCTGCATTTTATTTACAATGCTGACTCTAGAGCAGGAGTAATACTATACCCGCAAAGCACAGAAGCGTGCGATATCGATAAACGGTTATGACGACTCTGTCTTGCTTCCGCTACTTAACATTGAACCGATGCGAGTAGCAAACTCGCTCCCTCTGCTCTACAGCTACATATTTTTATGAATAAATTCATGTGTGTAGAACTTTCTTGGTTAATTCCTTCCTTGCGGAACCGTGCACAAAATTGAATCTACTGGCTCAGTGCACAGGAAAATATTAGTGACTAACTCAATTACGACAATCGTCACTTAATGCCATTATACAGCGTCTATTTAGCCAAGCAAGTATGAGGATTCCAGCATCTTCTATAAGACAAGAGTTAAAGTGGTCGAGACATACTGTAGCAGCATGCATTCTAACAAAGGTTTTCTCACTCTGAAAAATTGAATTTCAGAGGTAATTGTGCAATAATGAAGCGCTTCATTGATCTTTGGTAGTTGACATGGACGTATGTAATAACGATAATTTAGATAAATAAAAGAAGACTTGATATATTACAATGAAACTTCTTGACTTTCAAGGCCGGTGTTATAATTAAAACAGTTAAAGTCTTCCGGTCTGTTTTGCCGTGGTTCATGGCTTAAAATGCTACCATAGCTTTCACCAGCTACTACGGATGGCATCATCAGTGGACGATGAACAAACCCTGACTGCTAGAAGACGGCAGTATTTAGCCGTCTCTGTCTGGTTTTTGAAAGTCAGTCTACATTTTTAGCTATTGATCTGCTTTTTAAATTTTGATATCGTGTAATAAAATCAGGAACTTAAAGATATACTGCTTTTTATTGTTCAGTGTTTGCATTGATTTAAGAAATATCTCGCACAGCAAATACATGCAATGTAATAAAAGGAATGTGAACCTAGTTATCGATTATTTCTAATAATATTAAACACTTTCTTATGACTTGCCAAACTTTATGAGCATTTTATAAGAAATTATTTAATATTATTAGAAATAATCGATTACCCTAGATTCAGATTCCTTTTGTCACAATACATCTATTTATTTGTGTTACCCTGCTGTAGAATTATTCCATCTCTTATTCTTAATTACTATCATAAATGTTCCTATCTCCTTCATAGTATTGTCAGGGTTTAGTTTTATGTTTTGCTTGTCTTTATTTCCACTTTCAGGATGTACGTGGGTTGCTATGTGTGTAATTCTCATTGCTGGTTCTTGTATTTTATATTCTTGTTTTTTTCTTCTTCGTAAGTTATTATTTTTCATTGTTCGTATTTATGTATTACCATACATCATGTTTTACATTAGTTTATATGTGTACGATTATTGCCAACTTTACTGTCAATGTTGTGGTTGTAATATTGTCACAACTGGAGAAAAAATACTACTTAAGCCTACGCTGGCCTGGAGGTGGCGAAATCTGCGACATACATTCCTATAATTATTGCAAACTACCTATAGCATTATAAAACCGGGAAGGAATGTCTTCGCGATCATAAAACTAATGCACACATGTTCAGTGTACAATTTAATAAAGAAATGTGCTCTACAACTGTACATTTCCAAAATATTTGTGCATATTTAACTGCTGGAGAATCGGAAACTCAAACACGTCCTTCTGATGTGACAATATTGTCCCATTAACTTCACGTAATTATTATTAGATTGGTAGAGTGGAACAGAATAGCTCTGTCAGAGTAAATAAATAAATAAGAAAGTGTAGATGCGAGAATTGGGAAATATTCGACATAAGTGGAATAACATATGGGAAAATGTAAATGTCTTAAAACCTGTCTGTTATCCAGCAGAATTCACAAATTGTTCTTAAACAGCCAAGTATTAAGTTAGGAACTAATTAAGATTTTAATTTATAACAACTGTTCTTAATTACTTGTTTTTCTTGTTATGTTCGAGCAGTTTTGTAATTAAACGTTTAAATTTATTATAATTACGTGTAGTAATTACTGTTGAGTAGAAAGTTGTATAAAGAGGTGTTTAATAAACAACTATATAATCTGAGTTCCGCAAACAATGTTTGAAATAAAAGCATTAATTTGGGCAGCTTAATAACACACCCTGTTAATTTACTGTAAAGTTAAATTTTCTTACAGTGCACTAATTCTTTGTTAAATATTATTTCAATTGTTTTATGTCAGAAATGTAATCGTATTTTTATTTTAGCTACGTAAACACCAAGTTAAAACTTTGAATTCTCGTAATCATTACGGGTATTTTACTTTACTTGTTTCCACACTCGTTTCATGAATGTGTGAATTCATTTTACACTTAATTGTAATGCTTAATAGAAATAAACATAAAGAATACAAGGCTTAATTCTATGGTCCATCCCTGACCAATTTTAATTCACCTAAAATTTTGTTTTTAAGATTAATGCACTTTCACCAACGATCTCTTAACATTTCTACAGCTTCCTGGAAGAAGGTTTGTTCAAATGTCGCAAACCACACAATTACAGTGTAATACATAAAATATTCATCTCACATTTTCCTTTCAGCTTTGGGAACAAGTGAAGTCGCTGGGATTTAGTCCAAACCCTGCTTCAATTGCAACACAATTTTGGCTTGACGAGGTGAAAAAAACATACCTTGTCTCAATTACCGCACATTTCTCTTTGATTACAGCTCGTCGTTTTTAAATAAAATTTGCATATTAATGACATGCTATTCCAGTTCCTCTCTGCAAAGAATAACACCTTGTTTATTCTAACAATAATTTGCCTTCCGATGGATGCACTCCTAATGTCATAAATAGCATGGACCTTTTATGTTTTCATTTCTTACTTTGGTTTTAGCTTTCAATATCGTAATTCTGGAATTATGACTTGACCATCGTCACAAATCTGTCATTTTTTATCTTCCAAAGCTACCCTAATATTTCTTATAAACATTGGCTCTCAATCGTTTATCCGTAGATACGACATGTTACTCATTCAGTAGTTAAATATTCATATCTGATTCATTATTTACATTTTTTATGGTGTGAGATGCCTGTTTTCTCTACTGCACGTGTGATATAGCTATACTTATTATTTATGTTTTGTTTTGTTGTGACAAATTTCCAAGGATCATCGTCATGCTGTACCATATTTCACAATACCATTCTTTTTACTGTATATTAACACAAAGAACATTATGTCATAGTTGCTGACATATCTTGATGAATTTAGAAGAGTCATTCCCATTTACATGTACCGTCTCTCATCCCGCTACGCAATCGTGAGTCGTTTACACTACTGGAAACCGGCTGACCTTCAGTGAACGCGCGATTCCCGGTAAAATTGGATTTTAAAGCTCAGCTAACGCAAGCAATTGAGCTTGCTCACTTAGTTTATTAAGCCAATTAATGCAGTTGTATTTCTGTAGTAAGTGCATGTTACACTTTGTATTTCTATATTATGGAATGTAGAAATTGATATATGCCAGAATAAAGAGTGGTTATTTGTTTATGTACAAAAGAAATCGCACAAGTACTGTAGAAAAGAACTTCATGACAAATTTCCAGGAGTAATTTCTGCATTGGGAAGCGCAATTTTCAGATTAGTTGGAGCCCAAGTCATTTTCATTAACATAAAGCCATGACCGAAAAACCGTCCGTGTATTAATTGACAATGAGGAGAAGCTTGGTGAAATAGGCTATCGATTAGAAACTACTTCTCGAAAGTCTTTTAACACTAGAACGGTAATTATCGGTGGGGGTTTTTAATTATTTACGGGGGTTTAATTTGTGATGGTATATACTTTTTTTTGAATATGCTGAATAATTAATTAGATGATTAAATGATCTTCTTGCATTGTCTCTGCTCTTGAAGTCTAGAGTTCGATGTTTCCTATTTCTCTGGTTCCAAAGCAGAGGATAGGAACCTCAGGGAAATGTGGACAGTTTTTAATGGCGTGGGATCATTAGGAAGGAAGGAGATTCTTCATTGGAACAATAAAATTTCGGCTCAAGTTGAATTTTTAATTTATTGGACAATTGAAGGATTTAGGAACATGCTATGCGTCTGTCGTGTGGTTATACTTCTGGTTTTGGTATTTACTGTATAGTTGCCCTTAGGCTAAAGTTCACCACTTGAAGATTTAAATACAGTATTCACGTAACTTTAACTGCACTCCTCCGTAACAAATTCACGCGTGATTGTCGCCTGTAATTTTACTGTAACACTTTCTTATAACACTGATCACTTTACTATAGGAATAAACTGACTGTCGTAACTTTTACACCGATTTAATGAGACTCGTATATTATCTTAATGACGACGTATTTCTTTCAACCATTGACTGTCTTACTGTATTGTGCTGCCCTGTCCTCTACTCGGTGTCTACTGTCTCTATCTATCCTTCGGTAACTCGTAGTCTTCTACTTTTGCTCAAACTTATTTCTTATATTTGATTTTAAATCTATTATGTTAAATCGCTCTACTCACTGCGAACTTTTATTTCTTTAAATATTCTGGAAATCGACTTAACTCTAACCTCCTATTGGCTATTACATGGTATCTTTAATATTTCCTATTCATCCTCATTCCTCCAATTTTTTATTGGTGAAGCTTTTCTTCCCCGCTACTTTTTCAATTTCCTAACGCTCAAATCCACACACTAAAGTTTTGCGATAAGCCATGTTTCGGCCATATAAGCGGCATTCCTTTGAAACTGTCGGAAATGGGTTAAATTTTGATGTCTCCAAGACGCATATTTTCCATGCGGAGCTTCTTTTGAATGACAAGAACTGCTACCGATTGAAATCATATTTCTTTCTATGCCCCAGTTTAAAGTGACGTTTTGTCTCGTCGGAAGGCCTGTCTTAAAGAACTTGCTAAAGGGTAAAATGGGTCCTGTGTTAACAAAAGCTGCCCTCTTTCGAGGCAATGCTATTGTTCTCTTCGTAACCTGTACGACAAATGACAAGCATGTCCTATGATTACACAGTTTGCCTTTTAGACGGATATTCAGAAATTTAATCCTTGAATATTGAACAAAAAGACACGCATATCTATATACATACACTAATAATTATAATAATTGTAATATTGGTACCTTTGATTATTGTGTCATTTTTGACTTTATTAAACAATAACTAAAATCAAAATATATTATTATAAAATTATTGTGTTACAATTATAATTGTCATCAGAAGCAATTATTTTGAAAATAGGAATTTGTGAGACAACAATTCCTGCTTCAACGCGATTAGCCCAGCAGGTTGATGTATCTGTCACCAGCGCGTATAAAGCCACTCAGCTGCTGTTATCTTCATATATATAATTACGCTATATCTGAAACGAAACCCGTGAAGGGGCTGAAAAACAATATCTGGGAGAATGAATTGTGGCGAATGTCTGAAACTCTTTTCAAAAGGATTCTGGTATTTCTCACAGAGGAGGGCATTGACTTCGACCATCTATTATATTGGGAGTATAATATTAAATAATACTTACTACTAATAGAAAAAAATGCGCGTTATGAGTTCCGAATGCCAGGATACTTTCCCTGGGCAGGTGGCGACGCCATTGCACAACCCGGCATTATCAACTTCCAATTGCGTAACGAAATGAGCATCCTGTGTATAACCATAGCTTTTTGCTTGACATGCTGTATTTTCTTATTGAATCAGTACTTTTTGAACGCAGTAATGTGCCATTAAATAAAATGTTAACGTGTTAGTGTGAATGAACAAGGGCAACTCCCTCTTTTTATGCCACATTTTTTCACAATTAACAAAAAACGAACTCGCACACTCCGATAGGAGATTTTACTCCACCTTTACCTCCGAGGTTCCGGATTTGGATTTCATTTCCAATAGAATTATTAAACTACGAAATTTCTTTAATATCAACCGTTCTCTGGTTTCCTGGAACGGAGCCTTTAAAACCCCTTTATTGCTTTATGTTAACATGCAGATTTATAAAATATTTGTGAGGTGCAACGTAAACTACAACTCTAATATTCCACATAAATGCTATCTCATGTTTTGGGTATAAACTGTGCTCTTATAGCAAATAGCGTTTCGTCCATCAATTTCAACAAGTAATTTGAAAAAGATACGAGTGCTCTCCAAAGAAGAAAAACTGCGTTTGCTATAAAGTATTTATCAGCACACAAATGGGTTAAATGTTTAATGTTCAACTTGGGAAGCACAGCTTAATTACAAAATAAAAATAACAGGTGCGTGAGTAAATGGGAAATATAAATCATATGAAATATGCTTTTGAAAGTATTTATTGCATTAATGTTGTTGTGACACCATTACTTTTTATTTAATTTATAAATAAACAAATAACTATAAATGAAATATAAAAATGCATGAATAAAGCTTATTTTATAAGCATACTTTTTTAAACAGCGCAATATTTTGAGATCCTAGTTATGTAAAGTTCAATAATAGTTTTATATTAGTTGCTAACTTTAATGTAGCATTTTCCCTTTAATTAAAGATGATCCCCGAGCTGTTATTGTTGTAAGCTATAGTCCGTCGAAATAAATCTCTTGATCGCATGCTTGGAGGAAAGTTATATTTGTGCCAATTTATTGCGAACAACTCCATAATTCAGATATATCAATGGATAAGAACTGGGTTGATAATCCTGTCGTTTGGTGAGGCTGTTGGAATGCAGTTCTTGTCCAACGAGGTCCAGTTCAGAGCAATATGGGGAGCGGCACAAATTTATCTCCCTCTTCTTTATTATTCTCTAATTCAAAAGGAAGTTGCGTACACTCCGATCCAAAACTAACTGAGTTTGCTTGCAGGAAGCATTGTGAATTATGTTCTTTTCTTCGTTTTATTCTTCTCTTCCTTTCTAGAATAAAATGGTCTCGTATCTCATATACTATTAACAAAATTCAAGAACATATCTCTTTGGTAAAAGCGATAAACCTTGAGTACAAAGTCTCCAAAGATCTACAACAGAAATCAATATAAATAAATAACAATACAAACTTAGTAGTTTGCATAAGAACAATGGTAAGTTTTAGTTAACCTGTCAATAGCAATTTGCATCCCATAAGTTTTTGTATTGGACAGATTTATGAGATCGGCTTCTATTAAATATGGATGGATGGTCTGGGGTGGAGAAGGACACTTTCGGTACTTAAACTTTGTTTCTATGCCCCCAATGGGAGCACCCGCGGAAGAAAGGAATGCGGGTAGCCAGCATACAGGCGGTGACTGCTGCAGACGCACTTGGGATTCCTTGTATTTTCAGATAGTCCTACGCCAATTGAGCCCTCCCCCGAACTGTGCGAGACCTACATAAGGTCCGCTTTCATTCTACAAGAGGGGACAGAATCATTTCCAAAGCGCAAGGCACCATCTCGCCGCGCCAGCCCACCTCTTCCTGGCACTTTTATCCAGTAACAGAGCTAACGGAATGAAATGATATGTAGGAGGGAGTGGAATATAAACACACCTCCAGGTGACAGGGGAAACGAGATCATGATGGCCGACCCAGCGGGAATTGATCCCAGGACCTCCATTCGGTTCTATTAAATAACTGCAATATTCTTCTCTACTGTCAGTTCTTTAATATTTCGACTTTTATAAAAATGCGATGGAAAGTTCCTACCGTGTTTTATTTATGAAACTCATCTGCTCACGCAACACCACCCTTACTTCAATTCCATGTTCTAATGTGTGTATTATATAAAACATGTCATTCTCCCTCCGCTAGGCAGCTCTTGCTATCAGGAGACAAATCTGAACGACCAGCTTAAGTAATAATGCATTTTATTTGCTAATATTTACCGAAATATTTACTTGAGTAGATATGGAGCCAGTAAAATTATATGTGCGCCCAATAGTATAAGTTCCAATTCTGTAAGGAGACAGTTGCCCCAAAAAATTGGAAATGAATTTCGCCAGCACATGACAAACCGACTAGAATTTAAATTAATGTTTATATGCAAAAATGCATTACTCTAGAGTCATTTTACCGAGTACCTACGCAAATAATCTGCCGGTAGATAACAAGTTCGGAAGGCGACATTCTAAAATATAAAATAAAAAGGGATAGCTGAATTGAAATTCCGTATTTTCATACTTACTGCAGTATGCTTAATAATCAAGAAGTAAAACATTGCTTGAGTTGACAAGGCTTATGACTAAGTCCCTGGAAAAGTTTCTCCCACATGTTACATCTTTTTAAGTTTGGTGGTGTTAAAAAATGAGACGAAATCATTACAGTTATAGAATAACAAACAAACAAAGAAATCAACTGTCATGTAGTTTTGGTTCTGAGAAAAAAGTTTAATGCACATGTGTTCTCGAAAACATTGGAAATGTTACAGTACATGCCATTAAATAACAAAGTAAAGGAGAGCAGTAAATTGTGGTGTGTTATTCGCAGATGTGTTGATGTTGAACTTTTCTTCCAATGATAGATCAGGCCAGGTAGTAACGAACATTTATTTCTATTGGAATTAAAAACCGGGCCTCTTCTTTAGTAATTGTATTGTTTTATTACTTCATGCCGACCTACTAAATAAACATGACGTCACTGTCGTGATATTGTTTTATTCAAGGTGTAAAGTTTTGCTTCATTATGGGTGTTTACCATCTATGAAAAGTTTAGTACTTTCCTGTCTCCATTATATTTCGTTTTTGCTTTAATGTGTCACGTTAAAAACTAATGTAAGGTAGTTTCTCACCTAGTCAAACATGGCGCTAATGACCTTAGCTGTTTTGCACCCCAAAACAACAACAATAATAATAATAATAATAATAATAATAATAATAATAATAATAATATTCTAACATTGACAGGACAGCAGACAGGGATACAGCAACTGAAACACTGACGCGGTGTAACAGGAAACATATTTTCTGTTATCACTATCTAACAGGTATTGATGTTCTGATTTACTCTTCTTTCAGTTCTCTCTGTCTCTCTCCATCTGTAGTACAACGCATTATCTCTTTCCTCTACCCTTAATTTTAATCTTATCTGTTTTTTCTCGTACGCCAAGTTCCATAATTCTGTGCATGGCTAAGATTTGCTTGATTGTTCCTGTAGATATTCCTTCTTACTACAGTGTTTATCACAATGATTGCCTTGTTTCTGAACGTAGACAGTGTAATGAACAAAGAACCGTTATTTTAAGTTAAGGTAATTCGCTTATAGCTAAGGGATAAAGTAGCGGCCGGTCGCTAGCTGCATCATGTACAAAGCCCCTCTTACATGTAATGCAATGCACATGTTATTTTACATGTTTCATAGCAATTGTTCACCTTGAAGTGAAATCTGCATTTCTTTACAACAGCTCTGCTTCCAGTCAGAGTACTGATAGTTTCTTTATAGTATAGGAGTTATTCCTGTCTGCATTTTTCTATTGTAGTACTAAGCTATACTTCATTAACACACTGAAGTCTGTAATAACTCAAAATATTATTTGCAGTCTGAGTTATAATAATACAAAGATACAAATAATGCTTGCTCTCCTAACAGAAAACTATCACTGGCTCTACTAACACGGGAACTGTTTTGTCATGACAGGTGATTAGCATAACCTTAGCTATTGGCGCGTTGCACTCATTTGTCAATATCCTCTGAGCACTTTTCAAATTCAAGCAGTGCGTTACACCATCACTACCATTTCTATGATCGACTTACAGAAAATTACATTGTAACCTACAGGACCCCGCCGGCTTTCTATTTTCCATATTTTGATCTAATGTCTGTCAACCTTTCAACTCAGAAAAAATGTCATCTTATTGTGAAACTAATTTCTGATACTCATTCACTTCCATGCGATGAAATAAGTGCGTGTGGAGCTAAGCCGCCCACGGGTAGTCAACAGGCTTTAATACTTGCATATGCTGTGGGCCATTCATTATTTTTAATCATTTGCCATCGTATTGCCATTTCTCTGCTGCTCTTGTGGGTTTCGCTGGAAGCTCACTAGAACGCAATCGGCCGTACTTTTGGGCTCTATGATTGATTCCTATATACATTTATTTGGTCAAAATGTCCTACAGCCTTGCAAAAAGCTTGATATCGAGCAGCAGGAGGTAAAAATACACCATGATGTTACATACAAGTGAAACTTTAGGATATGTTTGTTTCATCTTTTTCATTATTCCATCATTCGTTGTATTCTCCAAATCGGGGCAATTATTCTGAATCACGTCGTATTTTACATATAAACCATTTACTCCTACATTTTTATATTTTTATTAAATTCATTTTTTGAATATTTTATGAGCATTCGTTTATGACTTTTCATGCGACGACAAAATAAAGTGTTGGTATTTATTTATTATAATTTTTGTGATATTCAGTTACGACCTACACTGCTCATTAAGTTGTCTTCTTTCTAAAGCTAAATTGCTAGAAATTCAAGCAAATTATATATCAATGTAATAATCTTACATGAAATGTACATTATTCTATAGTCGGTCCTGGTGGTGTAGTGGTACTCATACCTGCCTCCTAAACCCAAGCTCTCAGGTTCAAACCCGACCAGGATTGATTGATTTTTTTTCGGTCGTAAAAATCGTAAGTATGGCTTCCTTCGGAAGGGAAGTAAAGCCGTGGGTCCCGTGTCGTACATTTACGCACGAAAAAGAACCTCAAGCCTAAAAGAGAGGCCTCTGAGCAAAATTTGTCGGCCGTTTCACGCCCTGAATTGAATGGGACGCTGATGACCTGAGATGTTAAAGAGCGTCCGTAAATAAACGAAATAAAAAAACACATTATTATAAACCTTACCACTATGATTTATTCACTTCAGTTTAGTAATTTGATGATGTACAGTCTCTCGCAAAACGTTTGTTCGATGCAATGAGTGCGACAAATTTTTTAATTCATCAAGGTGATAGTACAACATGTCAGGACTTGCGGAAGGGAAAGGCAGATTCAAGTAGTATCCATACATTTCCTTGTTTGAGCTTAGAACCCAAACATACAGTATATCACTTAGCTCGTTAATGTAGCAGTGACGTATGTAATTAATACATTTACTCTTTCATTATATTTTAATTATTATTTTATTTATTGAGCTTTTTAATCTATATCACCAGTACAACTTTTTGTTACAATGGATATTAAGGCTGTAGTCACTGACTTAATTGAGGAGAGAGAAAGAGCGCTACCACGCATCTCATTGCTGGAAACTGTCAAGAATGAGGATATTGAACAAGAAAAGCAGATTCTTTTTTTTTTTTTACGTTAAATTCCTAGTTACTTCCTTTGAAAAGAAGTAAAGCCGTTGGTCCCGTGTCATTGTTACAGCCCGCTAAAGAACCCCAAATCTGAAAGAAGAGTCTTTAGAGCAAAATTTACCGATCATTTCACGCCCTGAATTGAATGGAACTAAAATGTTAAGGAGCGTTCTTACCTTATCTAACCTAACTTGAACGCTGATGCTTACTTTCCGGAACCGCAGAACATGTCTCTTCGTCGTCTTAGGAACTGAGCTTATACAGAACTACGGAGGGCAACTATCACAGAATACTGCATTGATTTCTGCTAGGAAAAATATGAATATCCTTAGGAAAATGTAATACTTTCAGACAAGAAAGTCTTCTATAGAATAGCCAACGGTCTAGAGAAACATTGCGCTCTGTTGAGGTACACGAGGTTCAACTAGAACAGGTATCATCAAGAGGGGGTATCTATATCGCTGTTTCAGCATAAGCCTTGCATGGGAAATTGAAGGGTATGCTCAGCAACCTTTCTACATACTAGAAAAAAATTATGCTGCCCAGCGTGCGCGTGTTACAAGAATATACTTCCAGAAAATAAATCAGGAATATAATTTAATATAAACGTAAATATTATCCATTATACGTTTTAAATAAAATCTATAGATTGCAGTTATGTAGCTTGTTCTTTGAAATCATCAGTAGTGTCACATTTATATAGAGCATGTTAATCACATTTTCCGCAAACGTTAACATGAATGAAATATTATTAATTTTGTTACTATTTTTAGTATTTCAATGTGTATAATTAAATTGATATTCGCCACTTGACTTTTTAATCCAGGATATTTGCCTTTATGGTGGCACCGTGGTCGAATAGTTAAGACTTTTGCCCGTCCCAACGGCTGCGAAGTGAGTCTGTGGAAGCTTTCTTTGGGTCCTGCTCGGTGGATGAAGACAGTTCGTAAGTGTATGGGTAAATTTATAGCGAAATGTGTTCTGTTTCTATAAATTAAAATATGAACTTGGCGTTTTCTCAGCACCTGCCTTCATTCCCCTATGGCTTCATCATCCCCTTGCCCCCATCTACACCTTCAAATGGTTTATACTACTGCCCTCTGCCGCCTGTTGCAGAACTGCGATGCCTAGCCATATATGCATTTCTGGTATCGCAGAGGTGTTTCATGTCCCTAACTCAATTGAAAATGTTAGGGCCACAGTACAGTGCAAGACAGAGAGGTCTCATACGTCACAACAGCTGCTAGCGATGATGTAGTTTCGGTAGAACGTTATACAGAAAGACTTCAATGTCAATAACTGAAATAGTTGGTAATTAATCCAGTAATTCCCTTGCATTCTATAATTTCTTTAATACAACAGACCCCATTCATTAAATTGTAACATTTTACTTTTGCCAAGATTCTAACAAGACGATTCATTGTTATATCTGAAATGCTTTTAAACAATTAATGAGTGAGTGTTTAGACGAGGTCGATCTTGTGCAGACTGTTAATTAATAGTGAGGTAAATAATGCAGAAGATAAAACAATACAACTTGGTACACTATTCATTCACTGTATAAAAGCGTTTGACAAAGTTATACATGAAAAGTTATGGGAAAGTAGGTTAAATAAAGAGTTCCCAAACGTTTGGCTTAAAGATAAAATAATTGTGAAGGAATGACTGGTGGTATTGCTAAACAAATTTTATAAACTCCAAAATAAAATCTAATAATTTAGTAGTTAGATAAGGATGCCCAATGTCCCCAAACACTTTTTAAATATACTTAAACACAGCAATAGCCTAATAACAAACAAGATAGCATTTGAAAATAGGATTTCATGTTCTAAATAAAAGTTTATGCTCTTATGACCAAGTTTTCATTGCGAATAATGAAGATGAACTTCATTAGCCTCATTTAAACTTAGTAAAATAATGTGTATATATAATTAAATAAAAATAATGACCTTTGTTGGAAAATATCAAATTCATTAATAATCGTCCAACCATCCAATAGAGCAATTAAAAACATTTAAATTGTTGTCTTATGCTGACTACAAGGGTAAAAAATAAAAATGTATTAATCTAAAACTTATGTGATATTATAAAAATAACATTAAAACTAGAAAAGTCACGCATTCAAATGTTTATTGATCAATCGCAGTGCTAATTGTGACTTAATACCGAAGTGATAAGACGAGATATAGGAAGACCTAGTTGAAGGGAGGATTTCTTCTGAAGCAAATTAGGGCAATTTGGCTTATCTTGAATGACGATGACAATGACAATGATAATTGTAGCAGTTAAATTACTACCTTAAGATATATGTAGCATTTGCCACTTAGCCCTTCCATTGTGCGGAGAGATGCCCGGGGATTTTTCTCCCAACTTCTCAAAGCAGAAAATTTTTACTTCTTGGGGCGACGTAAAAATTCTCGGCCTGACCAAGAAAAAATATAATTAAGAGAAATGTTTTTCCAATGTTTCAACATGGTCACCTTGTAAACGAATACATTTAATCCGATTTTCCAACTTTTTAATATCTCAATAAAACAAAATTTGTCCAACTGTGAAAAATGCCCTGTTCCAGCTTTAACTCATCATTTGGTGTGAATCTTCATCTACCCAACCACTTCCTCAGGTTTTGGAACAAGGTAATGACTGAGAGCCAAATCTGACGAATATGGCGAATGTGCAAGCGAAGGTCATGCAGTTTTGCAGTAACAATTCGTGTGAAGGCACATAATCTGAGAACTTCCTTTCTCGCAAGGTGTGGACGCTTAGTCTGAATAGCAACCTTCACTTGTCCAGTAGTGAAGCGTAATACTCTCTGGCGATGGTTCTGCCCTTATGGAGGTAGTCTACGTGCACCAGACCACGAGAATCCTAAAAAACCAAGCAATGATTTTTCGTGCATATGGAACCGTTTTTTTTTCTTTTTTTTTTTTTTTTTCTTTGCTGCACTTTCAACTGTTGCCACTGTGAAGAAGCAGTGGCTCCTTCGTCTCTGGCGTGCAGCGAAAAATCCATACTTGGTCTACTGTAATGAAACATCGAAAAGCTCACTCGACTTGCGTTTAAGTGAGATGTTTATTCGAATGCAATTTTGTGAACAAACGCGGCACCCATCGAGCGGAAAGCTTCCTTTTCCCAAAACTTCGTGTTGATGTAGTGGATATGACATATGGAGGTATTTGCAATGTCAGCCAACTTGCATACCTTTCATCGGCAAACATTAAGTACGGCATTGTGAATTTTCATCATAATCTCATCCGTCGTAGCAATTTTGGACCGCCCTGAGGGCTCATCATCTTGAATAAATGTACAATTACACTTGAATGCAGCAGCCCGCTTTTTAACTGTGTAAATGAAAGAGAAGGATGCTTTAAATTGGAATCTAACTCCTTTTGTATTTCTGTTGCGGTTAAACCCCTCAAAACGAATACTTTATCACATTTTGTATTTCAGTTTTATTCATTTTGGAGAAAAAGTTAACACTAGTATGTTTACACGATCGTCATAAACAAGTGACTATATTTACGCGTCTGAAACTTTACAGCACGCCATTGCCATCTAAAGAAGGGTGCTTAACAACTGTCATTGTTATTTGACCTTCTTCACGCCATCACTGAGTCAGACCCAGCATTTTAAGAACACCCCTAGTATATACCTGGCAAAGTATTTGCAGGGGATTATACAAACAAGATAATATTTTATTTTAACAGCTATATTTTTCAGAATGCTTTACCTGATAACCTCTGTCTACTTAATAAGCTTGGCTTCTGATAAAGTAAAAACATTTTTGTTTACTTAATACTTTATATTGTAAACTCGAGCGTTAGACATAGCGCTAATTGTATTTGTGAACAGTGATATAATTGTACAGAGCCATTGTAGTTTCTAACTTGGAAACCACAATTAAGCGAATCGCAATGAACCGTGTGATTCTTGGAGCAAGGCAACGAAATATTTTGGCATCTTTTCTCCTGACCCAGTTGATTAAAATTTTTGAAAAGCTGTTAATTTCCATTTCTTCTATATCGTTAATGCGATTCTGATAAGCGAGTTTGGCATCTCCTTGTGGTAGAGACTGCTACTTGTATTCGCGTTCTTCGAGATTTACTTACTCTCAACAAGCAAGACGTTCTCTGCAACGGAGTTGACATGAGACAGCGATGATCTCCCTTGTCTGATACCTAGGGGAAAGACAACCTGTAGATATCGAGGGAGAGAGTCTACGATGGAATTAATGGCCTGAATGGACGCGAACCGGAGTTCCTCTGAGAGGCACCGAAGTGTAACGCATCTATCAACAGAGATATACGCCTCTAATTAGATGCATGGCATCTGTGTGTGTCAGCGACTTCCGACATTGCCAACTGTTAAGGTAGCAAACTTCGCCACGTAGCGATTGCTCTTCCCTCTTGTGATTTGTCTTCCTGATAGAAAGATAAAAACCGGAAAAGGAAAGACAAAGAAGAAAAACTAAAAGGCATATCTCTTGCCTACCGTTCTTTCTATCATGTCTGTTTTTACTTGCTTTACTCCGCGAGAAATATTTTTCAGGGTGTTTTTTCCCTCTTCAAAAATATCCAAGTCACTCAAAACCTCTTTGAAAGCCTCAATTTCTTTTTATAGTCAAACTATTTAGCGAATGATAAAAAATGTCTTGGATATCTGGGTATGAAAAGGTGTTATGTCTACGTATAAGTCAGTTTTATGAAGTTAAAAAGTATCTACTCAAGTCTTAAAGAAAATAAACATTTTATTATAGGGTGTTAAATATATTATACAATTAAGCATACTGAGCATTTTGGCAGCCCTGTTCTTTGCGTATTTATGAGTTTCGTAGATTTTCGTTGCACCAAATGTGAGGTTCATTTTGTAAACACCCTTGATCCATTTCTAGTTGATTTAAAATATTTTATGGCACAAGAAATCCTAAAATATATTAATGTAGTTTCAACTTAATATATTGTTCGATTATGTCATAGCAATTGTTGAAATGAAAAATATCGACTAACAATAAAATGAAGTATTTCCAGTAAAGACCTGCGGTCAAATATCAGCAAATGAAGAGAATATGTTATTTTGAAATTCTGCAAGATATTTAAGAAAATGTTGGGGTGTGTTCTGTGTAAAAAGATGGTGTTGTAGAAAATTCTTAGAGATAAGCGTGGCTATATCGTTGGAAAACTGTCACAACACAAGAAAACATAAATGCAGTAAATTATTTAGTTTTGCAATATTGTCACGTGACTATGAAGGTAATAAGAGTACCGGAAACAGGTATCTCATTCTATATAATAATTTCATCAAAATTTAAAATGAGTGTTTTGAATGTAGACACCTAATAAAACGTTGAGAGTCAATATTTGTTATCAATGTCTGAGACATTTTCAGGAAGACAAACAGCAATTTGTGAATTTGGACGTTGAAATAAAGTATCAAAGTGAAATGTTCGAGATCTCGAACCAGCAATTAATTCAGGGAGCAGGCAAAACCATTGTTTTTTTTTTTTTTGGGTGGGGGGATGCAGCAGGCGGCCAGAGAACAAAGATTTACACCATTGAATTTAGCGCCAAATCAAATCTAAATCACAAGTACCTGATTTCATGCAAACATTTATTTAAACGTCTTTCCTGTCTGTAAATGCTAATGTTTCTTTGATTGTAAATGAAACAATAAGAAGAACTGACAGCGGCAATTAAATGTGTTTATTTTATTAATTTACTGCTTTAATCAGTAACGACCCTGGTGCAATAAAGATTACTCTTTCAAATTACTTTAACAGTGTTAAATGTGTGTTGATCGCCTCACAATTTAAGACATGAACACACGATTAAATCCAGTAGAAAACATCACCACTATAGAAGAGGCTTATTTTGGTTAGGTGATCTTCTTATGAGGTTGAAATAACTGTGTTAGCCGTCAAATGATAATTGCAATATTCTTTAATATGTGGCTTCCAGGATTGCGGTGCTGTGCTGTGGAGTCCTATTTTTGTATCACTAAAATAGGAGAGCTTAGGGAAAATTCAAAAGAAACAAGGAACCCGTCGGTCTTTAAGTCACAGTGATAAGAACCTTCCGAACCTTGGACATCTGATAACTCACTAATTCAGTCAAGTTCAGGATCAGAACTTGAAGATTCAGATTCTGATCAGCATCAGCAGGATGAGTTAAGCGATTTGGTTCGAGATTAAAAGCTTTTAAAATTACAAGCAGAACTTTCAGGTGCTAGGCTAAAATGTAATTAGTATATTAATATTTGAAAAACGAGAGGAGACATTTAGTTAAATTCTTCAGAATGAATGCGTCTCTGTATTGCTGTTGTGGCATTGAAGGCTCTTCATAGACGCATCAGAATTGAGCTTGGAAGCTGTGTTGCTACCTAAGCATCTGTCCCATTGGTCATGCAGTGCCAATGATAGATCGTTGCAAAAATATGGAGCTTACAAAAAGTGCATCTGACTACTACAATTGGCTCATCGTGGTTACTCTTAGAATTATAAAATGACTACAAACTATATTGCATTTTATACGAATGGGATAGCCAATCAATCAAGGCATTATATAACTTCAGACCGTTTCAGATACAGTAAATTTTTCCAAGATCCTCTTTTGCTAAGCTGAAGGAAGGGACTTTTTATTTGGCCACAGATAAAGAAGCATTAATGAACTATCAACGGTTTCATAGTAAATTGAATTATGTATAACTAAACCATGGTACTTGTGAACAAGTGAATTACAGCACAAAATTACGAACAATTAGTCGATGAATTACTAAAAGTCTATTGAAAACTTGGCTGCAATGTCTCTAAAATTTTTTCCTGCGAACCTTGATTTAGTTGTGAACATGAAGAAAGATTCCACCAATATATGTCTGATCGGAAAAGGATCAAGGAATATGGGAACCTAATATTACTGCTGGAACCTCAGAAGTTATAAAAGAAGCAGCAATGGATAAGCTGTAAAACAAGTTGGTATAATTTCCCGCTATGCTAATTAGTTAATTTATCTAAATTAAGTAATTTTATTCTGAATAGCGCACTAATACATATTATGGAAATTATTTCAATAGATTATTCTTAGAAAGTGAATGTAATATTTACTTAAATACAGAGAGTTCTAGATGAAAAGAAATATATGCCATGTTTTAATAGGGCGCATCAAAATATATAAGAAATGAACACATGTAGTGCAAGCAGTTTTTAGGTTTGTTGTTCATAGTTATTTGTAAATAGGAACCAAAGAAATAGATGGTTAATAGTGTTCAAAACTATTACTACTATTATTACTAGATGCAATAAAGCAAAAGTATGTGAGATAAAGATAAAACAAGATATGTATAATGGTGTGTCTCACGATTTATCATAGTTTCATATAAGCATGAACTCATAATCTCGATGTAGGGACTAAAAATTGTGTTCTTGCTTTTTAATGAAACAACTTTGAAAGATAGAAATTTTGAATCAAACGTTGCAATTCTTTACTTACTATTAATGGTAAAAGCTTCTTCCAAGGGCATTCCACCAATGTTCAGCAAATTTGATGAGAGTAGGAAACTTAAAAGAAAAGGTTAAAAAACACGCTAGAGAAAGTAAGGAGAAAATAACGCGGATTTCAAAGGATGAACATAAACAATGCTGCCAGCGCATAAGTAAATGCAATGTACTTGGAAGACATCTGTCTCCCCACGCGCGAGACCTGCTGGCAGTGGGACATTGTATAAATAACCTCTGCAACTCTCGCTTGTGTTAAGTTTTAATGACAGGTAATAAGAAGACATCGTCTCGGCTTTATGCAATAGAGATTACACAAATTTATGTTAATGTTTATTTTGCGACATTTTGTAACTATTAATTTTGTTGTAAAATTATAGACATTTTTAACCACATGAAATATATTAAAGTTGCAGATTTATAGTAAATCATTTATACTAGATTTGCCTTAAAATTAGCGAAATTGTGGTTTTAAGTTGTTTATCATGTAACAATATAAATATGGACATAGTCTTTTACTCTTTGATCGCCATTCTGGTCTTAGGATTGTAATTCACGAAAATGAACCTAGAACAAAGCAAGTTTATTTTAAATACCGAGCAGGTCCTCAGGAACATTCCTGATTAATTGCCTCCTTCCAGAACTACAATCCATAAATTTGAATCTACTACTTCAGTGCAAAACGAAAATCCAGATGAAATCGATGCAAGCTTTTTAACTTTTGTCAAGAAAATCCTACACAAAATTAACTCAAATTTCGGATTGCAAAGAAAGAACAAACATGGTGACCAAACGAACTTAATCCTGTAAATAAGAATGTGTTATCTAAAAGTAAGAAGAGCTGAAGCACGGCACAGAGGTAAAACACGTTACCGGACAAGGTTTATAACTAAAAACCGCTTAAAACTACCTTCGAAATAGGAATATATTTATGTTGGGCTCTTTCCTATGATCTATATTCTCTACTGTAGACCATACATTTTATTCCAAATTAACAGAAAAATCGTAAAAAGTAAGAACGAACATTATATTGACATTTTTTTCCCCCCTACAATCCTTTCCCATATTTGGTAAGAAGTTCATATGATTATGTACTTTTATATCATATGTTCACACTGAATGGCCTATTGGAAATGGTGGAACTATGTGTATTGTGTTTATTTATGTGTATTTTTAACCCGTTGTAAAATATAACCATGGCTACATTAAGTTCGCATTACCAGATTCATTTAGTGGAAGAAGAGTAATTAACAATGAATATTATGAATGTTTATACTTTAAAATGTGGTTTTTATGTGTAAAGAAAATAAAATCAGATTTTTCTTATTTTCGTTGTGATTTTAGAAATATTTATTATAAATGCTAATGATAAGTGCCTTTGTAACAGACTCTCCATAATTTTTGTTATTGTTTGCTAAAGCACACAATTTTTTCTCTTAATTAAATTCTCGACTAACACTACTGAAGACATATTTTGAAAATTGAAAGCAAAACTATTCCTGTGAAAAGCAGTTATTTTGATGACTACAAAGAACTGTCTGAACCCTGCAGGGGAGGCTAAGCACATTCAGAAATTTGTTCACTTGTCACGATAGAAATTCTTTTAAATATGTTATCAAATATTTTTCTGTAATCTCTTAAAACGCATTCTCTCTTGTACCTCCACGCTTTTAATTGTAAGATAATCAACAGACACGTTTATAAATAAACTGTAAACAATACAAAGGTAAAGACAAAACCTCTTTGAAATCTATTTTTTTTAAATAGGAGGCTGTAATAGAACTAGCATTTGAAACGCGCCTCAGGCTTACCTGGCTTAAAGCCAATCTATCGAGGCAAAAATTCTCTCACTAATGCGCCATTCATTACATTCCCCAGTCTGTCTTCATGAATGGTGCGGTAGAACAGGCGGAGACCGGAGTCTGTGTATCGCTTCAGTGATGCCAACTGTGCTGCTTCCTCCCTTTAATAGGAATACTTCCCTAAGTGGTAATGGAGAAACATTCTATGCGATTACAGTCTTCCCGAAACAGAGTACATTCCTTGCATGTATCTTCTTCTCCCTCCACAAGCTTCCTTTATGGTTTCCTAAATCTCTAGATTAAGAAGTTAGACAGTAGAATCTTGATGGAGGACATTTATCCTGCGTTCCTACGGAGAAATCGTAACTAAAGGGATTGAATTAGCGTTAGAAATTTCAAATTAAGTTAGCGCAATTCTAATTCTAATCTTTGTTGTACCATGTGTTTCATTTATTGACCCTATATAAACTCTAATATTGTTCAAAATAGAAACAAACTATTTAAGAAAGCGATTTGCTAGTATTATATGTATATTATGTCCTGTCAATAACCTTCTTGGTAGCCTAGTGTCAAACTTGCATTAAAACGATTTTTCGTGTGTATTCAACATTGTCCCTCTTCTTTCAAATGCCCTATGCCTACTTAAGCTCATAATATATATTGCAAAATGTTATTTACTTCTTTACTAATTTTAACATTCAGTTCTGTTTATCTCGTAAGTTGCAAGCAGATCTTCCGGCATTCTGTTTTCCGTTTCATTTTCATAAACGGAACTGCCTAAGGATTAACAAACAAATGAAATGACAGTAAGGTTATTTTTAAAAAAATGGACATCGTAAACTTTAATAAATTCGGAAATTACTTTGAGACTTTATGCTGTAATACGAAAAATTGTGCATCAAAAATTGTTCTGTAAATTTTAAAAAAAGGGTTCATTATTTCTGTTCCTTTATTGAATATAGATATAAAACCTATTTACTACAAAGTGTGCATCTCTCTTAAAAATGTGTAAAAATGAAGTCACGAAATAAGTATAAAAATAGAATAAAACACAGGAAAGGAAACCCCTTTCACAAAGTCTGGTGTGAAATGCTAAAGTCAAGTGCACTCTTAAATTTGTCATACAATGGATGAACTTATTAACACTCTTTGATATCTGTAGCTACGGTCATGCAAATTACCTGGAAGGATGTATAACGTCAAATAACACTTACCTTGCAGTGTGTGTGTGTGTTAGCACTTCCTGTTTGTTATTTAAGTATGACAGGAGCACCATGAGATAACTTCATTTAGAGTGACTCCCAAGAAATTGTTTTCCATTCTTATTTCGTGAAAAACCTGCCCAAATAGAGAAGGTGCTTCAAGATTCAAATTACAGAATGAAGACAAATCTTAATGACGTCAATTCAAATCATGGAGACTGTGGCTCAAGAGGACATAACACAATCACCTTCCGGTTAGATAGGGAAAGTAAACTGGGAAGTTGCGGTCATTTTGGAGGAGCTCGAACAAGTAAGCAGAAGACCATCACATAGTCCGTGCAGTTGGCAAGACATGTCGTGAAACAGCATTAGCACTATTACTTCATATCTCAAATTTCACTAATAAGTAAAATCTGTTCTATGCGACAGGTTTGGGTTTTGAGCGAGTTCTACCATAGCCGTTCGAGCAAATGCCCCAAACGTTCATGCTGATCCTCGCAGTTAATTGTGACATAATTGATGGAGGCCCGGCCCTTGCCTTTTAATCGGCAAGAGCATGGTTTCAATCTTAACTCTTTTCTATGTTCATATTTTTAAAACAGACGTTTCACTGCAAAATATAAGGCATTAGCTATACACATTCTCCGTTCATGTGGTGTTTTAAGTCTGGGCAAGTAAAAGAAACGAAAATCTAATGCATGAGAAGGTGGAATACACTACGGCTAAGTCTAATCATATGTTATCTCCGCCCTGCTGTGTTGCCAGATGGTGCATACTTGTTATCTTTAGTAAGTGAAAGAGCAGCGTTTCTATTCTTAGACTCTAAATTTTTAACATATAATTGAATACGATTATAATTACAAACAGCTTAAACCTCCGTACATGTCTATACAAATTGTTGATTTGTGCATTGCGTAGTCAGATATTGGTCGTTGCCCGTCACTGTATTCTACCTACTGAGCAGTGTACTAAGCAACAGGAGAATGTAATACAATTTCAAGAAGTATGTGCAAATAAAAGATTTCTGCAATCTGTATTGCGATATCGTTTAGATACATTGGTACTGGCTTTTATGGGTTTTAAGCACAAACTCTGCTTTTGTTTGTGCTTAAAACCACAAAAAGCCAGTACCAACGTTTTCTCTATACATAAACGCAAAATGTTGTGCAGTCAAAGTAGGAAGATAAACACAATATCTTGCATCGAGTATAGAACAAGTCAGGCTTCTCACAAACTCTGTAATTAGTCATTGAGACTTGTTTTCATGTGCAGAAATCCCGTCAGCACACACTCGTTTAGTTTGGGACTGACGGATCTTCAATTCAAATCTCCTTCCCCGTTTGGTCATATTCTTGATCGCAGCTTTCGCACCGCTTTCATGGCAATGTATATATATAGCTAAATAACTAGATAAGAAAAAACACTTGAAAAGGCTCAGATTTACTATCGCAATATTTCGAAAAGCTCGTGTCCTTCTTAGCCAAAGATTGTTTGATAATTAACACCAGAGCAAGGCATTTTTGTAGTAAGCATTATTTTTAACACGTTTGAATTCGTCATGTGCGCACGGAATAAATTCAGAATTTTTCATATTAATTTCCTCCTTCCTAAATTGTTGCAACACTCATGATATTGTTCATAAATTTGAATATAATGTATTCAGTTAAAAAAAATGGAAAATGTAAAGAATTAGACAAAACTGATACAAATCTTGAACGTTCTCAAGCAAAATCAGTTCTGAAGTTAACAAGTTACAGTTTTGAAATGTAAAGGGGATTAGAGCAAGGAAATCAATATTTAAGTGGTTGAATTTAATAATTTAATCAGAGTGCATTTCCGATAAAATACCGTTTAGCCAAAGGAGACAAATTACAGCATCTTATATTAGGTAAAGTTGTATGCACGTTGTATAAAGGAGAGTTAAAGTACGGGCGCCGACGGTAGGGCACGCCGATAACCGAAAAGTCGAACATGCTTGAGCGGACAAGTTAATAACTAAAGGACAATATTGGGTAACAGTAGCATGAAAAGGGAAATTAAAGAACGAATTTTTTAAATCTGTGGCAGTCAGTTTGCTGCATTAGAGTATGCAGAAAGAATGTAAAAAGGAAAAGAGAAGAAGAAAGTATTTCATTCTTCCATATTTTTCTGCCGTATAATTAATAAAATGCTGTTTGTACTTCAGAAGAGAAAGAATTTAAAAAATGGACAATATATAAATAGAAGGATTTAAACCGAATGTTTGTATTATCTCTGCTTTTGAAAACAGGAAAGAACTATCATGCCGAAGTCGCATCAAAATTAAATTTCTCATTTGATGTTGAATTTCAGCGGGTCGTCATGGTGGTAGATTGCTACTGCTTAGTTTTCAATAAAGAGAGAAATAGTTCAGCAATGTTAATATTTTCAGCTCATCTAGTACAAGTCGAACCATTAAGAAATGTATTTTTATGAGTTATTGCATTCTCTGGCTTGTTTCGTTTCTAGAAACTTTTGTAATGTATTTTGCTTTTGCTTTTTTCTACTTAACAGGTAGACAATAGCAATATTTCTACGCAATTTACAAGTAATCTACAGTGAAACGTCACCCTCAAGCTACAGATTACTTTTCTCGTTCTGTCCGGGGCTACATCTGAAAGAAGACACAAGATTAGTTTCGTTGTTAGAAGCAAATCTCGTTGAAGCACATTTAGGAAACATTTGTGAAAACTGAGTGCTAAACATTTATTTTTCAAAGTTCAAATTATCGCGAACTAGACTAAAATATCATTCTGTAACTATTTAACCCTCTTGGTGCCAAGGGGTAGCGCGGCCGTCTGACCTTAAACGCCAGCGCCGATCTCGTCGATCGGCTTAAAATCCTATGATATACTTATTTTTGTGACAGCTTATGGTGAGGGAATGCGAGCGTTTGAAAAGATACAGCTCTGACCTTCATTGCTGATAATTATGAGGGATTTCCGGCTTTCACAACAGTGGTATTTTCTGTTTGATAGTAACAATGTCTCTTAGTGCTGTTCTGAGGGTTGAAAATGTTGTTCCCGTGATACTTTTAAGATAGGCGTAGATGATTATAAGATAATAGCGCATTTTTATTTTGAAAATATTTATTATTGGTTATATATATTATAACAATGTTATATTTCAGTGTTGCTATTAATCAAGTCTGTACAACATATACTCCTTTGTGACGCTATGTGTTATCCTTGAATTTATAGAAGCAAATTTTCAAACTGGTGCATTTTCCCTTCAAAAGGCGCGGCATTTTATTTCTGTACAAGTGAGGCCTCTGGACTCTGGCCTGTGGACACTTTCGGGTGATCGCAGGAAGCCGACCAGATCGGCTAGAGGCAGCAAACGGGTCTGATTAGGCAAGTAGGTGCAACATTAATCTGAAGAAAACCTACCCATCATTATTCTAAACGGGATCAAATTAAGGAAATATCGGAAATGGTAAACACTGAACACACAAACATAATTTAAATGTGTTTAAGAACAATAATTATTTGCTTACATTTATGACGGCAATCCCGCAGCAGTCGACAGCACCTCTACTCTCCTCAAGTTCACACAATCGACTCTCGAAATTTAAATTTGTTAAAGAATCCTATGTTGCAGATCCTAATATTTTTATGTAATCTGTCACTTCTCCTTTTTAAAAAACTTAATGCTACCATACATTCCCGCCCCACCCCTATATGTCATAGTATTAAGCATAATGATCAGCAAATTATTTTTAAAAGTAGTACAACATTAAATAGTAATATTAAAAGTATTTATTGTATTTTCATTCTATTAATACTCTCGTATATTACCATTCCGAATTATGTATATTTCAATTAGCTCATTACCGCCACGGGTGGCCGAGGTCGTTAAGGCATGGACTCGTGAGCGGGAGGTCTGCGATTCGAATCCCGCCAGGACCGTCCTCCCTGACGGGTTTTTTCCAGGTTTTCCTCAGTCTTCATAACTGGCAAATGCCGGGGAGGTACCTAAACTTAGGCCTGGAGCGCTTCCTTCCTTAAAAAAAAAATATCCTTTCCCAATTTATCATTTCATCTCATGTATCATCAGTGTCCACCGCCTGTGGTGCCTCAGTAGTAAAAACGGGCGTTAAACACTACTAAAAAAATTAGCTCATTACAAACATATCTAATATGTTTGTTGTGTTTATGCTACTTTATTCGTTACAAATTATTTTAATTTAGAAAAATGCTAACTAAAACTGAAGTTAGAGCAACTTTGAATTTAATCAAACTGATAACACAATATGTATGAGCACATCATAACATGCATAATGTATCTCAGAAAACAAGAAAAGAAAAATACAGTGTTATATCAAGGACATCCATTGTCCACAATATTTCCATATCTGCAGGTTTGCAACAATTTGACCCATATTTAATATAGTTTTTTAAAAAAATATTGCTAAAGGGCATTTTATCGCTCTTGGCCCCTGATTTTTCATTATCGCTTTTACGTAGTTAAGTTATTTGATAAAGAGATGCGTTGCTGTATAAGAAGAACAACGTTTCAAAAATATCTGCCATTAGTATCAAGACATACCTGAATACGTCTCTCCGGGTAATCACCGACATGAATTAAATTTCCCGCCAGTTCTATCATAGTCCGTGACTGGGATACTCTTTCCCTTGCAGCATGCTCCAGAGGAAGAAATCTGGTGGAGCAAGGTCAGGCACGATATTCAAAGGAAACCATTTTAGTCATGCTGGCGTTGAAGGCATGGCCGGTGGCAATATCCTGATGAAAAATAGTCAGTTAATTGTCATCTAACTGAATCAAACTCGGAAAGTTTTCCGTGCAGCTTGCGGTATTCGCCGTTGTGCGCTCCTGCGACTGACTTGAGCAGAGGCCTGTAGTCTTTTTACCTCCTGAACCACACACAGTTTCTGGCGGATTCAGGTGTCCTACTTTCTGTGTGTTCAACAATTTTTTTTCTTGGCTTCCAATTTCTTCACGGAGGATTTTGCTGGTGGTTATCGAACACCATACTGAGCAATACATTTCCTTAGCACACCATTTTTAAAAACGTGTGCACATTAATCATGTATGTATGGGTTTATGTTGCTCATTAATACGGCACATTAACACAAAGGCATCTTTATTGTTGTTTGTTTGGTAACAATAACACAGTCAGAAGATAACAAACAAGCAATCGATCATTCGCAACACGATAGCTAGACAGTGGAGCCTGCATGCATTTCTTCCGTTATGCTTCTCTAACAACAAGGCATGTCTGTTAAATTTTTACTGACTTAAGTCTTTTCATTTGAATGTAATAATAAGAAATCAGGGCCGAGATGAATGAAACACTTAATAATTAAGCGTAACAATTCATAATAAAATAAACAGAATTTATCCATATAAGATAATCTGAAAGCAATTTCATCTTGTTTACAGCTCCTTAAAGTCAAAAGACACTAGACCTTTGACTAGGTGATGGGTTATCACCTTGAAGGCTGTGTGCCTAGTAGGCCATAAGCTGTTACAAACTTTTGATAGGCCGATCAGATAACGCTACCTTGTACATTGTTGACCTAGTGAACATGCTAGTTAAAGGTTGGGGAGACTATGAACACTGTGTTGCTATGATAGGGTGGCAATGTTGTCACCTGACAGTTTTCAGACTCTTAGGAAGCGGGAGGAGATCCACGAGCGCTTTAATGGAACGGGCACAATTGCTGACCGTGGCTTGACTGGTATAGGAGAAAGCCATTTCGAAAACCAACAGTGGTGCTCATGAGACGAGCATTTCCAGGAGATCAATGCCCGCATAAAAAAATCACAATTAAAGACAGTTACAGCGCCAGAACGACAAGAGTGTATGCTGTAGAAGATTGTGAGATGATCCCAAAGATCCAGAGAGACCTCAGCAATGGCTTGGTGGGGAGGGAGGGAGAGAGAGAGAGCTACGACGGTGTCCCAAAGTTGAATTTCTGCCAAAAATGGGTTAAACACATCGGTTTTGTTCAAGAATGGGTTTTGGGCCTTTCAGAAAGATTCTGCACTAGCCCATAAGGCAAGATCCAGTCCAAATCTGGCCCGATCTCAATCCCTGGGATTGCAAATTGTGGTCATTGCTTGAGGATATTGCAGGTTCCTCAATATTGAGTCTCTCCCTGGAGTTAGCAGTGGCGGATTTCCCCATGGAGACAGTGCATGGTGCTATTCATATCTGTGACTGCAGACTGATGTCACTTCTATCACAATATTACTGATCAAATCTGTGACTGCAGACTGATGTCACTTCTATCACAATATTACTGATCAAATCTGTGACTGCAGACTGATGTCACTTCTAACACATTATTACTGATCATATCTGTGACTGCAAACTGATGTCACTTCTATCACAATATTACTGATCAAATCTGTGACTGCAGACTGATGTCACTTCTATCACATTATTACTGATCATATCTGTGACTGCAAACTGATGTCACTTCTATCACAATATTACTGATCATATCTGTGACTGCAGACTGATGTCACTTCTATCACAATATTACTGATGAAATCTGTGACTACAGACTGATGTCACTTCTATCACAATATTACTGATTATATCTGTGACTGCAGACTGATGTCACTTCTATCACAATATTACTGATGAAATCTGTGACTACAGACTGATGTCACTTCTATCACAATATTACTGATTATATCTGTGACTGCAGACTGATGTCACTTCTATCACAATATTACTGATGAAATCTGTGACTACAGACTGATGTCACTTCTATCACAATATTACTGATCAAATCTGTGACTACAGACTGATGTCACTTCTATCACAATATTACTGATGAAATCTGTGACTACAGACTGATGTCACTTCTATCACATTATTACTGATCATATCTGTGACTTCAGACTGATGTCACTTCTATCACATTATTACTGATCATATCTGTGACTTCAGACTGATGTCACTTCTATCACAATATTACTGATCATATCTGTGACTGCGGACTGATGTCACTTCTATCACATTATTACTGATAATAACTGTGACTGCAGACTGATGTCACTTCTATCACAATATTACTGATCATATCTGTGACTGCATACTGCAGACTGATGTCACTTGTATCACATTATATCATAGCTGTGACTGCAGACTAATGTCACTTGTATCACATTATATCATAGCTGTGACTGCAGACTGGAGTCACTTCTATCACATTATTACTGATAATAACTATGACTGCAAACTGATGTCACTTCTATCACAACATTAGTCATCATATCTGTGACTGGAGACTGGAGTCACGTCTATCACAATATTACTGATCATATCTGTGACTGGAGACTGAAGTCACGTCTATCACATTATATCATAGCTGTGACTGGAGACTGGAGTCACTTTATCACATTATTACTGATAATAGCTGTGCGAGTAGAAATGCGAGCGGAACAGGCGACAGACCTCCAGCCCAAAAATAGTACTCTGTAGTACACTTGCCCTTCTTTAATTTCAGCTTTTTGTGTTCTCATAGTTGCTAATGCCTGGTTTTCTTCTATTCGTTCTTTTTCTATTTGTTCTTGTTAAATGTTTGATTTTGCTATTTTTTCATTTACATTGATAAAAATAATGGTTTTTGTTTAATATTTCCGTTAGGTATATATTTGTATGTTCACCGACTTAGTAGGTGCATAGATAGACACTAACATTAACTTTTTTCACATTTATTCTACAAGTCACACTATTAATGTAATATTCATTTAACAATGGTCCTTGTAAGTAAAACGTTTTTCTACATCCCGCCTTTTATGGAATTTATTGTCTTAAACGACTAATGTGCATCAGCACTGATATTAACAATCGTGGATGTAAATTCTCTGCTGCTATTTCTTTACACTGGAAATTGTTTTGCATTTAACGTTTTGGAATTATTCCTTAAATTAGTTCATTCCCTTTAATTTCTATTCAATTCTTAATTGCTTCTTTTTATCTATCGTTTTGGTCTTCTCTTTTTTGCTCCTCTGTCTAGCTAGCGAACTAATCGAAGTTCATTTCTTGGCACCTAGAGGAGGACAGCGATTTATAGCGGTCGCAGGGGGCCGCTCATTTCCGGTACACACAAGTAATTTAGAGCTGGCCATGGAATTGGGAGCTCAAATGTCAGCCTCTTTCTCTGTGTAGTTCACACCTCGCAACTAGAGAAGAAAAACTTCTTTAATGCATCTTCTGCTACGAGTATGTGTTTACCTATAGATATCCATTCGTTATACGTGTAACTGTAAATCTTTATGCAGCAATCCTCAAGCGAAATACTGACATGAACATATATGCCTGATCAGAGTTTGCATTGAAATGGAATATGCTCCTCACCATATTCTGCATTCCCGCGTTGTCAGGGAGTTTCAGATTACCTGTCTATGGTTTTCCTTTATTTATCTCTGTTTTATAGTTATTTGTTGTCCAGTCTGGGCGGGTTTTAAATCGTATATCACTGATGGAAGCAGAAATTACTGGATTCAAACTCCGCATCGTAAATAACGTGTGTTAAGTGTTTATTCGCTCTCCTGATAATACGCATGAAGCCACTAAGCTTCGCCGTTGCTCAGTGTGTAGTTAGTTCAGCTGTTCTGAAAGTATTACAGTAATGTATGCATGCAACCTTTTGATAATGATATATGTATACAGTGTGTCCGTAAAGGCATGGTGTTTGAAACTATAAATTAATATAGGTATCCTTAAAAATTAAAAAATAAAATAAATAAATACATGTTTAGTGCAATTTTATGGGATTTCCATTTATGCTCAAAGACATGTTATCGATATTATACAAGTCACCACATACCGCCACGGGTGGCCGAGGTCGTTAAGGTGCGGACTCGTGAGCGGAAGGTGTGGGGTTTGAATCCCACCAGGACCGTTCTCACTGACTGAGGTTTTTTTTTCAGCTTTTCCTCAGTCCTCATAAATGGCAAATGCCGGGGAGGTACCCTAAACTTAGGCCTGGAGCGCTTCCTTCCTTAAAAATAATTTCATTCTAATTTATCATTTCATCTCGTGTATCATCAGTGTCCATCGCCTATGGTGCCTCTGTAGCAAATAACGGGCGTTAAACAATTCATTCAAGTCACCATATCAGGTGTGAGAAAATAGTCAGCTTTTCTAAACCTCTATGTGCAATGTGTAGGTCGAATATTGTACACATTTTGGTTGATGTAGCGCCAGAGAAAAAATGTAACTTGTCATTTCCAAAAAGTCACGGACAATGTAACCTGACTGTAGAAGAGCACCATCACGTTACAAAATGAAACCTTGAAACTGTGCTTACGGCTCATCCCCACTTATATATAAACATAATATAACATGTTTGTTACAAACATAATCATGATATTTTATGTATTGTATTTAGTGATATAGATACCTGGATTGTACATGTTTATAATACGGTATAACTGTAAACTGTATGTCAACAAAAAGAGAAAGTCTCTGGTGTTAACTGCCGAGGAAGCCGAGAGGGTCATAAAATCTTTACAGTAGAGAGAATGAACCCGAGTGGAGCGTGGCGCCACTTTTCAAAAGGACTTTTGATGGTTGTACAGGTAGCCTTTTAAACTGGCCAATATCGACAAAAGTTAATGAACGGCAGGTGAACTTAACCAGCCAATGAATCATGTATGTTTCAAATTTTTAAAGAAAGGCTTGAGGCTTGCATGTGCCTTTTGGTGTCTCTTAGCCTACAATTTTTATTTAAATTTAATATATAAGGGAGCGATCGCTCGGTTGAGGCACTCATTCCCCAGTTTCAAGTTTTACACGCCGCTAGATGCAATAATAAGATCTACACGCAGTTTAAGTTTTACACGCGGTGAAACGCAGTTATAAGATATACAGAGGCTGTAAGCAGTTCAACACTCATTATAATTCAACTTTCAATTTCAAGCTCCGCGCCACTCATCTATAAGTTTCACACGCGGCAAATAAGTTTGTATCTGCGTAGCTAAGTCTATCGTATACAAACATCAGAGGACGCGATGGATTTTAGGCATAATAAAGTGCCTATATATATATATATATATATATATATATATATATATATATATATATATAGGTATTCATCCATTCTCGTACTCGTCAGGACTGGGAGAGTATTTCAACGGTGTAAATATAATAATAATAATAATAATAATAATAATAATAATAATAAATATATACAATGTCGCATCGCGTGCTTATTTACACCGTTGAAATACTCTCCTAGTCCTGATGAGATCTTTTTCGTATAGATGAATTCACCCTGAGAAATTTGTGTCATTGAAGCGTGGGCATCAATATAAAACCACCCTTTTTTAATGGTGTTTAACGCCCGTTTTTACTACGGAGGCACCACAGGCGATAATCAATCTACAAAACCACTTCAAAATTGACATCCCAACGTAAGGCCACTCGGTTGAAAACAGATCGCTTCAAGATTGGAGCTCAACCGGGGCACATAGCCGGAGCCTACTAAACAATTTCATTATTTCCGCGCAATGTGGGACTAACAACGACGACGACAACAACGACAACAACAACCACCTTATCAAAGCGCTTCAAACTTCATCTCCAATTTTTGACACTGCATGCAACTTCAATTTATTATAATTGTTGTGAAAATCAGAATCAATTCTGCAAAGAAAAATGGACCTATCACGTATGAGGACATCACATGTTCATATCAAACTGTTCGGTTCCGGTTAAATATAGTACGCGGTTGTGCATTAGCCCATAGTCTCACGTTAAAACCATGAGGACCTTAGCCGCATTACTGACCACAATCGTCATTGTCTGGTCATCAATCAGCTGATTTGAGTGTGCCGATTGTGGGAGTTTATTGAACATTCTGTAAACTGAGATAGACTTAGAGCACCATGCCACTCTATCTCTCGAACTGGCTCCATCTTAAAGGATAGAGAACTTTGCACTCTCTCACAATGCTTTATCAGATTCTTCACACCTTCACTCCAAGCTATCTGCCATATCTAAACATATCACAACATCGCTCTTTACTGTCGAACAACTTCACATTCTTCCTCTCTCACAGTTTCTTCTGCTCGTCTTTGAAATTCCTTAGCTTGCAATATCAGAGACTGTTGCACCATTCTGCAAGTTATAACTCAATTAAAATTAAAGCAGCTGTTAAATAGGAATATTTAAATTAATGTTTTCTGCCATTACTTAATTACCCACTTTTTAACAGTGATTAAAAGTGATTGTTTTAACTACTGAGGCATCACAGGCGGTGGTTACTGACAATATATGAGATGAAATGATGCACTGGGAAAGGATTTTATTCTTTTTATTGTTATTGTTATTTTTACTTTTTTTAAGGAAGGAAGCACTCCAGGCTTAGGTTTAGGGTACTTCCCGGGCATTTGCCTTTTATGAAGACTGAGGAAAACGTGGAAAAACTTAAGTCAGGGAAGACAGTCCTGGTGGGAATCTAACCCCATGCCTCTCATTCAGGAGTTCGAACCTTAACGGCCTCGGCCACCCATGGCAGTAATTACCTACTTGATATATCTTAGATGTATGTTTATAATTTTATTATTATGTAAAAGTAATGCTTGTAACTATTTTGTTCATGGTAATCGTCCGTATTTTTTGCATTGTATTTATTTATAAATTGTTTAATTAAAATGATTATAAACATTATTGCATTGTTTTGTTCCTATCATGTATTGAAAGCATGCTGGTAGTGCACTGATGGTCTTAACATTATCGATTTAATAAATAAATAATCTAGTCTAATTTGTCTCACTGTTACTGACACTATTAAGTAACTACAAGGGCACATCGAGTCTTTATCATGTTTTCTAAACCTTTTAGAAAAAAAAAGTAAAGCTTTATTTAGTTTTGTTCAGATACTGTAGGAGTCTAAAAATCCACCATGAATTTACGAACACGCTGTGTTTATTTCTTTTGTTGTTATTTAATTGTAATATTTTATTTTCTGTTTCTCTGGTGTCTCTTTACGTTGCTTTTTTTTTCCCCCTCTAGTTCTATGGGAATGATAAATAGGTCGTATGTTAATAAATTAACGTTTTTTATACCCATTTTACCCGCATTAAATTAAACTTCCGTTATAAGCATTCTTTAGACAAGTAAAAGTGTATAGTGTATGAATAAAGTTATACACTATACAGAAAATCTAATGCTAAGAGCTGCAGAATAGGATAGAGAAGATTTGAAGCGTTCCTGGAATATCTGCTGCTAGAGGAGAAGTTATCATCCATTGCTCTTACTTGCATAGGTTCTCCTGTAATGTTAAGGCAACATTGTAGATGTCTAAAATTCAAAGGTATTTCTTATACAAAAGGAAAAAATTGTTATGTAATATTCGAGTAATTTCAGAGTACGGTTAGCTAATTCTGACTCCCTTATTCAAAATTTCTGACAGTCATTCACGTAAGTTACTGGACTCCGCAACCTCACAGTCTCCTTAAGAAACATCCAAGTTCGCAACTGCTCGATCTTTAATGCACGTCGTGCCCTCTTCTTAAATAATTCCGAGACAAGAGAAAAGACTTTACGGCCATTTTCTGCTTCGCTCTAGAGACTTAAGTAAAGCGAACGTCCTTCTGCCAAACCTTTCCACGGCATCTTTCTGTTCTTCGCACTTCAGCTTGAAATACGAGTGGTTTTGAAAAGAAGGCGGCAAGGAAAGGAAAGAAATGCTCTCTTTTCTTCTTTTGGCTGCCGGATAACACAGTTGGTCCTGAAGGCATCTTCCATTACAACGTATTTAATTAACTTTATTTATAGAAAACTACGAACTGTTTTGATGACTTGTGGGGCACTGTTGCACATATTGGATCTTCAATAGCTAAAGTTAAAATTAGAAACAGTTTATATCTATGCCCTTCTACATATAGTGACAAATCATAACCATAAAATGGAAGCTGGGAAACGATGTGGAGAAAGGGTCACATCCTGCAGGAAGATGGAAGGGTTCGGAGTTCACTCATCACAACTTTTGGAAAGAAGACTAAGCTGAGAACGCGTCAAGTTTTGGAATGACACTATATCACAAATTAAAAGTAATTTGTTCAAAAGTTGTATTTTAAGGGAGGGCCTATCCTGATAATGTTAAATTTACGAACTTTAGTTTCCATTTTCTCTAGGACTATTAAAGCTAATAAAATGAAAATTTTAAAAACACATGATTGAAATTTGCTAATCCATTTTCACTATCATACTATGACTCTGAAGTAAATTATAAATTATTTTCAATTGTTTGTTTGTTTTCTTTTTTTTCGCAACATTTTATATTTTACTTTGTCACAGTTTGTCCTAGTTCCACCATAATTGATCCACGTTATCAAAATAAGATCATGAATAAACAATAAAAGTTTCAAAGTAGTACTTTATACAGATCCTAAAAAATAGACATATATCCCCCCCCCAAAAGTAGTTTTTCAGTAACTGCAGCCAACAAGGTTTTACAGAAAAACTAACCTTTTCAGAGAAACAGCAGCTAAAACCCTCCAATAATGTTAAACAACAAAGGATTATGTCATGCAAGCATACATTGCCAATTTATAAAATCCAACTATTTCTATTATTCCAGACGAACCACTGTCTTCTAAAGAAAATAGTTCGTGAGACATAGAATTATAATTGAACAAGTGCTCACAAAAAAAAAAAAAAAAAAAAAAGGCTTCTGCACTGACATAGTTAAAAACATATTAAAATACTTACAACCAAATAACATTAATGAAAATGATTTCAAAGTAAACAGAAAATTCCAAATAATAATATAGTACAAAAAACAAAAATATGATTATGAGCCCCTTCCTTTAATACATCCCCTAATTTGTAAACTCTTAACTCATTATGTATATTAAAACAGTAACGAGTTCTTTGTGTAACTAATGATAATTAGTATTATTATTATAAAGAAATAATATTACAAAATTTAAGATAAATAAAGAACGTGTTTCCCAAGTAAATATATCAACTAAGAGGTGTGCTAACAACAATTGGAACAAATTCCCTCTTGAGCGCATTTTTTAAAACATTTCAGGAATTCAGTGCAATGGGAACGAAATACCTCTCTCTATCTGTGTGATCACTGGGGCCAAGATAATTATTTTATTTTTCACCTGGCAACGTCACTATTGTAACATGTATTTCGGTTTAAGTCATTTCTTAATCAAATGTAGGAATTCTATAGATTTTTAAAGGGTAAATTGAACATTTTAGGGGGTAGAAAATGCAAATTTGGTATTAACACATGAAACTCCTACTGTTAGTCCTACTTTGCTGTTTACGTTGGTCACATGGAAGGGTTTGGTGGCGAACGAAGCTGATAGTTAAGTTGCGTAGTACATTATCCGTGCTGTTAAAGGGAAAATAAACGTTTTAACACAGCTTAACAATCAATACGGCGTTAGAAAGAAGTTAAATTGTTGTTGAAATCCAACAAATTACGATTTAAAAAGTAACATATAAATATAAAGGCAGCGTTTACCATAGAGAGGAGGATATTTGATTGTTTCTTGAAGCTTTTGTTACTGCCACTGCAAAGGGCTTAAGGTGAAAGAGATAAAAAGTAATTTACTTAACCATCTCAACCCCATTTTTCAATAATGGGAAGATAATATTTCGACAGATGGGCTAAAACTACAGAGTAATGACAAAAAATCACATTTCGAATAGCAAAAGCAACGTCACAAGAAGGCAAAATTTAATTCAATATTCTATGTCGTGTAAGACACCTGCCATGCAGTGTGCTAAAGACCAGTTTCCTTAAGAGGAGTATGAAAGGACTATCCATCAAATGAAACTTTTACAGCATACAGTTGCACATAATTGAAATTTGCTTATCTACTTTCACCACTACACCATGGCTCTGAAGCAACTTTTAAGCCATTTTCAATTGTTTGGTCCTCCCCCCAACTTTTTTTTTTTACGTTATCACATTTTGTCCTGACTTTACAATAATAGATACACATCAAGACAATAATATCATGAATATATGGCAAAGGTTTCAAAGTGATAGCGTATACAAATTCTACAAAAATGTGAAAAATGGGTAGTTTTTCAATAGTTGCAGCCAAAAATGTTTTTAGAGAAAAGCTAACTTTTTGAGGGAAACACCAGCTAAAACCCTCCAAAATTGTAAAACAACAAAGAATGATATCATGGAAACAAACGCTGCCAATTTATGAAATGCGACTTTTTCTATCATTCAAGATAAACCCACGACCTTCTAGAGCCAATGGTTCCTGAGATATAGAATTTTAACTGAACGGAAAATTCTAAATATTAAAACAACACAAAAACAAAAATGTGATTTTTGATCCTCTTTCTTTTTAATACTGCCCTTAAGGATATTAAAAGCGTTTGTGCACCCAGGTCTTGTATAGTGAACGCTCTTTCTAGGGAATTCAAAGTATTGGTATCCCTTAAATGTAAAACTTGCTAGTTTAATATTAATTATTCTCTTCCTATTCTTTAACTGGATACTTGAATAAGAATTTCTTATTTCCTCAGTACATGTTCTATCATTCCATAATACCTTCACGTTTTATTATATTTAAAATACAATCATGGTTCTGGTGTTATCCTATTTGTTCAACCATACAGATATTTTAACATAACATTTATGCAACAGTATATATGAAAAAATAAATAAAAATTAACTTGTTGAAGTTAATTCCTGATTTTTCAAATTAACTATGCAGTTCCAGCTGAAGACGATTCTAATTATTTCATGTAGTTGTTTTTTTCAGGCTTACTTTTCTTTACTGCAATGCAACAGTTGAAAGTTTATCAAGTTACTTTTAGATAGCTTAATGCTAAATAAATACATTTGGAAAACCTTATAGAAGTTAATTTAGATTATTTATGTGCGTTTGGTTCCCTTCATAATTGATAGATTATTTTCCTCCAGCCTACTCCTTCGAAACCTCAATCTTTAAGAACTCTTTTTATAATAAAAAGGTTAATGCTGGATACGGAAAAATCTGCGTAACATGCACGTGAAAATCGTATAAACTCATGGATGGAATTTTGGCTAGAAAAATGAACCATCAGCAGTTTAATGCGATATATGGAACATTCTCGGCGGTGACCCATTGTTTGAGGCGTTGAAACCTCCCATTTTCGAAACACTAGGATTCTGTGTACTTACTGCAAATAAGGAAATAAGTGTTCAAATTCCTAGCATTTTGTTTATTTTTCGGGGGAGTTACGGTCCTTCTCATCTTCCAATGCAGGAAAAATTTTTGGTTTTTGCTGAATAGATAGCAGGTCTATAGGGTGGGCAAAAGTAAGAGGCGTATTTTTATAAGACATAAAACAAATAAAAGATGTTCAAACATTATATTATTGGTCAACTTAGAAATATTTTAACTTCTTCTACGTAGTGATGAGCTTGAACACCATCCAAAGCAGCGCAAGTTTGAAATCTTGGTTTAACGTTTTGTATGCCTTCATACAAAGTAAATTAAACTCAATAATAAGTAGATGCATGTGGAATTCATTCTGAATGGCATGTGCATACTTGATCCTTTAAGTGCCTCAAAAGAAAGAAATCCGAAACTGTTAGATCGACGGATCTAGCAAGCCATTCAATCAGATCCCAGTGTTCAATCCTCATTCTTGGAAACCACTTTTTTATTTTAATTAGTACTGCTTGCGTTTATCTAAGTCTATCGAGCTTAGTTCATCTACATTTTATTGAGATTTTAATGTTTGTTTATTAAGTCTTGATAGTATTCCAACCATTATTTTTCTGAAAGTATATCCAATTTAGCTTAATCTTAAGTCTCAGGCGAGTCCTAAAGACTTTAAAAGTAAATCTTCCTACATTATTACCGTATATTTTATAGGACAGGTTAAAATCTACAATTTCGTATAAACTAGAAGGCAGTAATTTTCACAACGGTAACTCTTTTTTATTAATCTTAAAGTTCGTTACAGGCTTGTCGTTTATATTGAACCGAGTCAATAGTTTCAGATGTGGTGAAGATAATTTTAGAAAAGTTGCGAAGAAAGAAATGTGACCAAATCTTCATAGAGTAATGTGCCTTCAATTTAATTTTGTGATTTAGCACATTTCAAATACACACCCTCTTTTTTGTGGGGAAACACTAAATATGAGTTGCCTTATTGGCTCTTAAATCAGCATTGAGTAGCAACGCGATAGCAATTTTTGTTTTTAATCTGAGAGAAACCATAAACATTAAATGAAGTTTTACTTTCGACCCCAGAGTTTTTGTTTCCCGAGAAGACCCATAAAAATTTCACAAGTTATTGCCAACAGGGACTATAAATAAACATGACGCTACTAGAACATGAATGCATGCATTAATGCAAATGTTGGACGACCCCTTTGTGGGAAGGGTCATCTGCCAGGCTTGGGCTGCATGATGGACAATTTCTCTTGTTCCTTTGTTATGTTCCCGCGTTGTTTGCATTATCGATTGAAATTGGCGATATGAAAATTAAATAAAGATACGTTAGAGATATTTTCGAAATAACAAACTGAAATTAAGAAAGATACATTATTATGGTAGATTTCCAGGAAGTTACATTAAGAAAAGCACTGCCTTTTAATATCCATTTTCATTTATTTATTTAACTCATTCTTATAATTGGTAGATAAGTTAAACAGCTTGTGTCAAAACTACTCCTGTTGCATCTTTCAACTTACGCAATACATACATAGACAATTCATAATAACGCATTAATGCAAGTACCGCCTGTGATGTCTCAGCAGTTAAAACTTTACTCAAAAAAATATTAATGCAAGTGAATATAGAAATTTATAAAGTATTAATAAGAACTGAATACTATAAAAATGAAACAAAACACAGAATTATCCAGGAACACGTATTCAGATTACCGTCATTAAACTTAAGCGAATTCTTGAACATATATTTATTCTCTCAAGAGTTGCGATCATGGAGCACATTTTTTTCCCCCAATCAGCTTATTTTATAAACATTTGTAACATCCATGAAGCTTCGCACCCATCTCATTTAGTTTCATATTATTGCGTTGGGTTGCAATAAGCTTTCAAAATGCACCCTCTAAGTGATAGGTGTTATACTCAAAGATACCCTCTTTTAACGGAATGAGACTCATTAAAGTTCATATGGTTTAAGAAAGTGTAAGGAAAGATAGAAGTGAATGAAACCATTGTCAGTCGTTGGATGGAAATGTCATCTTCGGAAGAAGGCCGAGGCAGTTGTGCAGGTAGAAAATTTTGTTACTCATAAATTTGGCCCAACATTGTCCTTTTATAGACTTAGGTGTCTGTTGCCGCGGGTGAAATAATAAGTACGTATGTCTTCATTCAGGGAGATGTTTAGAGGCTACAGCTCTAATAAAGTCATATCTTGTTTTATACTCTTTCATCTTATGTAGAGTATATTTCCCTTTCTGATGAGTTTTATTCCTGCCTCTGTTAATTTTAGGTCTCAATGAAATGTATGTGTGATACTAAAACTGTTTTTCTATTTGGATGTGGGGAGTAAGTTTAAAATGAAAACAGTTTGTAGTGCGGCCGGAGCTTTGTGAGAAATCAGCCCACGTAACTCGGGAAAACAGCCGTTTTCGTCAAGTAGTTCTGTATCACATGGTCACAGAACATCTCTACAGGTTTATTGTTTCGCATCCATGAAGTAAAATCCTCAGCAAAACTGTTACCCATTTCTTGGTAATCTATAAATTGCTAATTTTGGAATCATTTTGTTTGTATGACTTACTTAACTAAACTGCCCCCCCCCCCTTTTTCATTAGCTCTGTGCTACGTGAAAAATACATCTGAATTACAGCATTGGGCCAAACATGATGTTACGTGCTCAGAGTCACAAAATACTACATTAAGTGATAATTTTAATCGTGTTTGGAGCACTCATCCACCATGTTTTTGTTGAGAAGGAGTAGGAAAACCAATAGTGTATAATGATTGTGCGTTGTTTGTCTATGGTCTGTGAAAATCTGATAAAATAGTTTAGAGTAAAGTTCCGTCTACAAATATTGTCTCTATTTGACTATAAGTTTTTGTTGTGAAACTCACGATATTATTCTTTCTATTATTAACAGATATAAAATGCTCATACTGTTCAGTGAATCATGGAGTTCAGATAAACTATTGGTAAGTTCATGCTTGACGTCATATGTTCAACTCCCTCTTGATGGGCTGCTCGGATGGTTGATCAAGAGATTTTCTTTTTAAAGAGTTACTCAGCTGCTGCCTACTTAATACATTTTCATTGCCTTTGTCATGATTGTGTTCTTTCACTGCCTGGTTTTCTTTCGCTTTTATGAAACACTTGCATTTATTCTTTGAGCACCTCCATATGTCAGTTCCCGTAGCTAAAGTTTTAAGAAACTTGAATTTATATCCAGGTCTAAGTATGACGTTTTCCCAAGTTCGCTTTCTATCAAGAAGGAGTTCGTTATACAGCAGTGATGTGAGCTCACTCGAAGCACTGGTAACTGTGTTCCTGACCGCTCCTCGCTTGGATATGTAAACAAATGCCATCTGGCCGAATTCATTCATCCCTTCTTCCTAGCCACCTCTGAATGGACCCGAATTCGTTTTTTGCCGGCGATACAGCTCTCTATCAACGTAATGATGCGCCAATTAGAAGATTCAAATAGTTTCACTACAACGCGAACACACATTTAAGTGTACGCACCCGAGAAGAGATCATCAAACCCTAAAACCCGGCTCTTGCACCATCTGATTTCCTTTTCTTTTGTTCATTAAAAGATGGAGCTTTGATGATGACAAAATCATAGCTACAACAGGCCTAGGGTAGTACCTGGAAGGTATATAGCCTAAGGTAGCGCAATTTATTGCATTACATGGTACGATCTTAGAACTTCTATATCTGCTCCAGAGAAATGACATTTATAAATTACTACTGCACAATCTCCTATATCGATATTTTCTGTTATGTGACCTTGAATACGTCTTAGTTGTTGTCCATATGGAGAATAGCTTAGAAATGCCAGACGGCATACGGTAAGGTAAATGATAGGAACAAAATTGAGAAAAAAAGAAAGAAACTCGGTATATGAAGAAGTACATGGCCTCTCAAAAGATGGAAGCACTCGACGCACATTGATGTGATTGCTATTGACCCAGCTACATGTATCATGACAATCATCGATCGCACCATTCGAAATGAAATGGCCACACCATCGAAGTCATTGTAGAAAAACTTCGGTACACACACACACACACACACACACGTCATTTCTTATTAGATGTAAAACTCGAAAGGATCGCATATTTAAAAACCAAGAATGTGATCTTAGTACATCTAAGACGGCGTTTTTCAAACTATTTTTAAATGGAGACCACTTCGCTCTTGTCCTGCTTGTAAGCAAACTTGTCGAGCTTTTACATGTTTTGAGTCATATGACGTAAATTTTAAAACTACATTATTTAGAATTGCGTTTATTTAATTAGGATTAATATTTTCTAAAAAGAGAGATTCATTTTAATAACAGAAAAACCTCAATACTATTTCAGTCTAATATAACTTTAGGAGCAATTTATTTATCAGAATAGAGTTTTATAATTTCTACCTTATTAGTTTAAAAAATAGAAAAATATACATACTCGTACGATAGGTGCATGCTGCAAGGACTTTCCAAACACACGACGTTGCTTCAGCATTTTTTTTTTTTTTTTTTTTTTTTGTAAAATGTAAACGAAGGCTTATTTCTTTGTGCTACTCGATCTGCAGTTAATGTGTTGCAGACTTTATCGAATAAATGCTTGACTAAATAAATAAATGCTCAACGTGGATTCTAGAGGACCACTAGGATAGATCTCGAGAACCTCTTGTGACCCGGTATAATGGAAATCCACTGGTGGTTGTGATAAGATGTGAAATTAGTGGTTATGTACATGAAGCTGCATATAGATCGCGATCCTCAGAATAAGCTGAATACTTACGTGAGTTGTCCTTTCAAAGTGTTCACCAATGAGCAAGAACAAACATGATGTACTATTGACATGAGTTGATTTATAGTGGGAGGAAAGGTATCCACATAGCTTTTTGATGATTGACATTTTTTCCGTTATCGTATGAGAGTGTTCATTGATACATATGTGTCAAATTGAGCACGATAGCTTGCACCATCATCCTTCTCCACTGCACAGGAGGAGGGAAGCATTGTTTAATTTCAGTACTAATAAAAGTACATTATGAGTGAGTTACTGAAAAGTTTCAAGATCTATGAGCAATAAACATAGACTGAAGTTTTTCACAAATACTTCTGTGAAAAGTTGTTGATATAGAAATTGTAAACTGGATAGAATAAAATACTCGTATCTGTAAACGACGGGCTAGGTTCAGAACGTTCTTGTGCTACCAAAATATAAATGTCCACAACTAATTCGTTTTGCATATTGACATGCTTTGGTTTACATTTATTTAGAACTCTGTTAGCTACCAAAAGAACAAAATGCAGATAAAGATTTAGTGCATGCATGGAAGAATTAAAAAACGCCAGTAGTAAAGCAGTTTACGTTTCAGCTCAAGGCAGCGAATCCTTAACTGCAGGCGAGTCGTCAATGATGAAATCACCGCAGAATTCAGCATGGGTCTGCATACAACATATTCACGTTGACATATAGGTAGACATGTATCAGGTGGATCCCAAGGCAGATGTTTGGTAAATATCGGATTTTAAGGAATGAGTAACAAATACTTTCCTTCGTTGAATAATGACAGGAGACTAACCATACAGTAAGAGACAATTCATGCAATGAAAGCATCCGCCAAGACACGGACTTCCGTTGATGACAATCTTTAGGGATACACTTTGGCTACTGTAGTGATAAGTTGTAGGCCACCATTTGTTAGTCATCGAGTATTGTTGTATTCCCGCTCCATACATTAAATATCTGAAATTGAATTGTTAGCGTTACCGCCAGGCATTGGTTCCATAAGTTTTACTTGTTTAGAGCTATAAAAGACCATTTCGGAACCAAAAGTTTGCAGATGGTAACAATATGATAGAAACGGTGCAAGGTTGATGAAAGACCATCACAAAAGGCATTTTCGCAAGCTTGTGAACATGCGAACCAAGTATGTTGCCAAGAAGGGATATAACGTAGAAAAACATAGCATTAATAATTTCTATAAGTGTTCTTGTAAATATTTCATTATATGATTTCTGTTATTTAATAACTCTATCATATTTTCCCAAAAACTTAGAATATTTTAGTGAGGAATAAGATGAAAGGTTTCATCAAAATTATAAACAATTAAAACCTGTACGATAATTGAAGGAGGAGAATTGAAGCGGTTTTGTGGCGGGGTGTTGTGGTCGTCGTTGTTGTTGGTCCCACGCGGTGAGCCAAATTATGAAGCTGCTTGGTATGGCAGTCCCAAGTTGGGTGCCAAATTTTGAAGTGGTTTTGTGTGCCAGCCAAGTTGGTGAGCCAAATTCTGAGAGCGTTTATCGGCTGCGAGTGCATGCCCCAGGTTGGGCACCAATCTTGACTTATGTGTTGTTGACGTCGAGTGGCCTTACATTGTAATACGTATGTTCAAGAAGTGGTTTGGTAGATTGATAATTGGTCGCTTCGACGTTGTTGTCCACGCTTCAACGATGAAATCTGCTATTTTGTTGATTAGTGCTCAACAGAATCGGGAGAGGAGCTCAAAAGTACGCGATGTGACATAATATATATTAGTATTTTATTTTGTCCAAAATCTTTGCATATGATAGACTTGGCTACGTTGAATATAAACTAGTTGCCGCGTGTGAAACTTACAGAAGAGTGCCCGGGCGTGTGGAACTGAAAGTCGTACTTATGAGTACTGTGAACTGCTTCTGCGAACTAGCGAATGCAAACTGCCAAATGAGTCTCGCCGCGTGTAAAACTTCAAACTGAATGCCTACATCTGCAATTCGCTATTTTTTAAACTTTTAAAATAGATTGTCGGCATTGACTGGTATTGACTATTTTTAAAATACTAGAGCCGGTCGAGGTCAAAGACCCAGAGGGTTAAATGTCAGTCAGTTTTATTAACCCTGCAGTAGTTGTCCTAAAAAAAAGAAAGAGGCTTCACCTCTGTAGTAAAGATTATATGCCTTTTTGCCTACATACTACTGCAGGCAGCTCTTACGTCGAAATTAAAGCCTATGCCACAGGTATATATATATATATATATATATATACACACACAAAATATTTATATTACTATTAAAATGCCAAAGTATATTTATGGGCTTGCATAAATATACATAAAACATAAACATTTATTAACATATTCCATTTGTATAGTAAAGGTTTGTTTTTTATAAACTCAGTTTTGCTTTATATTTTCGATAGTCTTGCACTTAAGATACCGAAATGATACGTTATTTTTACTTGTACATTTTTAAGGTTATATTTGAACTGAACGCTACTGAACCTCATACATTCACCTTCTCACCGTTCAGCTACAAAGCAACATAAAATATTCCAATATGCAAATAAATGTTTAATCATTTGTTTATCTTATACGCTCTATCATTTAGCATTAGGTCTAAAAGACACCCTGAAAGCATTTAAGTAATTGCAAAAGTGATGAATTCCATCAAACGCGCCTAAGAATAACCTCTAGAGCAGAATGAATAACATAAATCTTCCAGAGAAATTCTTTCTGCCCTCTTTACGTAAAATCATCTCTCATGTCGGAAGCCCTTTGTTTTCTACCATTTCATTCCATCACGAAATATTGTAAAACAAGCCTGCGGGGGGTAAAAAAAGCGAAGCAAAATGTGAAAAATGAAATTACAAACTGCCCCATTGTAAGTACCTCACGTGACCGTGCGGCAGTGTTCATCACTCATATGTCGAATGATTCACGCCCCATGCGGAATGAATGACTTCACGAAATCATTCGCTCTCTCTCTCTTTTCGGGCCCTGGGGCTGTGTGGTGATCACTACAGCGCAGGAATTTTATTGCAAAAAATACCAGAACGACAGATATCGCGGTCTCTTTCCCTCTGGGATATACCTCTATAAACCATATTTGTAATTGCTGTTCAACGTGCCTGAGAGGTTTAACGTTTTACTCTTTTATGAATTAGGTGAATAAGCTTGTTTGTTAACACGAATGCAAAATTAAGTTATCCAGTAGCAAGCTATTTAATCTCTAATTACAGATAATGCTCTAATTTCTAGTCCTAGAAATCTTCATATCTAGCTCGAGAAAGTCTTCAAGCTACGAATATTAAGAGTGAACATGAATGCAAAAATACAGACAGAAGCCTATGTATCAGTTCACGCACATAATTCAACGACATTTGACACGAATGTATGATAATCTCATAGCACATACCAACACACCGTTTTCTTGTAGTTCTGCCAAAGTCCATGGCTTGTTAAATACAGTTTTTCTTTCAACACTGCCAAATGAAGAAAACAGGCGACCTAGAGTCCTTTGGAAATAACACGATCTTTAAAAAAGGAAACATTTTCAGCTATACTAACATTAGAGGTGTGGCAGGTGGCAACAGCTTCAATAAAATACTCATATAGAGTTCTTTGTCGACCAACTGATTCACATACTCATGAAAATGTTCCATGTGTATATAAAGAATAATGACCGTGACAGACACACGGCGCCCCAAATGGTGACACCTCGTGAAATGATTTCTCACGCACGATATGAGCCTGGAATTGAAAATTAGGTTGAAGTGCGCATTTTGCATTTATAGATGCTGTGTGTCAAACTTCTGGAATCAATGACAGGGGTTTCAGTTCGCATTTCATCTGCTTTTTGCAGTTCGTTAACATGTACTTGAGTTTACACAAATAACCCCCCCCCCTTCACCTCTTGTACCGTTGTTTCTCATAGTGTTGGATGTTATGTTTATTTTAATGTTTTTCTCGCTGTCTAGTTTCTTCACTAGACATTGAAAGGAGAGTTTGCGAACCTTGAAATGACCAAAAATATGTCTTATCGATGTACGCTCTGTGACGATGGATTGTAACAGAAATCAGGATTCATGCGTGTCTCATGGACTAGTGAATGTATTCCCTGCCTTAATTATAATATTGAATTATAATCATTAGTTTGAAATTGATCAAGGAAAATGAGAAACCGATAACGAGTGAAACGCCCATTATAATGCAATTAGTCTTTCTCTTTTCAGCTATTTTAGGTTATCGACGTTGAATTCAGTGGTAATTTAATGTAGTGTTTCCAAATTCTGTTAGTTTCCCTATTAAAGTAATTAACCCACCTTTTTCTTGATACCCTTGGCGTGAGAAAAACAGAGATTCAAAACTTTTAAGAGACTAAAACTTTGCTGTATGAGTAACAAATAGTGCTAATATTCTTAACGTATCAGTTATTTAGTACTTTGTATCTCTTGTTTTTAAGCATTTATTTAGTGTTTACACCAATAATTTTATTCTATAGACTGTTACATATTTACTTAGAAATGAGAAACAGTAAAACACTAAAGCTTCGATACGTAATTAAATTCATAGCTCAAATTAAAAAAATCATTTTCATCTAACGCTACTCTATTATACATCACATTATTTCCATATTAATTTCTCCATTTATGTGTCTCATGGAGTGTCTTAATGAAAGCATTGATGTTAGAATTGTAAAAATGTATGATCAATGGAGAGGTTCAAAGTATTTATTTACAGTCATTTGATGCATAAAAGAAAAATCGAGACCTTTTATTTATTGATAAATTGTGATATGGGTTCTGTTTTTTTTCCCCTTCCCCCTCCCCATTCAGAAATATAAAATTTCTAGCAGAATGATTGCATTGTGTTCTATAAAGGCCTTCTAATACAGAATTGAATCGATCACGTATTAATCATGGTGTACGCTAAAACTGTACTCACATTTTACAGTCTAAATCCTTACACCTTATACTTTCCTCTACTTTTATAAACGATCAGGTTTCTGCTGTACACCAACAGCATTTCTGTCCAGTTTAAAACACTTGGATACATTGCTATCTATTGCATTCAATTCTTCGCGTCTCCTCATAAATACTTTTTAGCGAAAGATTTGTTCTTAGATAAAGCTTTACTTTCTATATAATTTCGGTAATATCCTTTAAATACATATAATAGTCGATGGAGACAGTTATTAAAATAAATACTAACCACTCTTAGATAAATATTATTAACTGAATATTTCTATATCAAGACGTAAAACACTTACCGGAAAAAAAAACCTATGAACTTTGTGGGTGGAAATGCATTTTACTATTTTTATCGCATCTGATGCTTAATTCGCAGCTATAAATACTCCGATCACTTTCTTTTGTTGAACTCCTCAAGAGAAGGAGCCGCACTTCCGCTGAACGCTTCGCTAGCTGTGAACGGTCACCCGCATGATGAATGTCGTCAGGTGCTCCGAATCTTCAGAGTTGCCTAATTTTGTGTAAGTTTCCTCTAGGAGTGTGCCAAGTTTGCAGAGTGTTCCCCCATGGACACCGGTACACGAGCATGGCGATTTTTCATACTGGAAATATATCCAGAGATCTTTTTGTCTTATTCTTTGCAGTCTGTACTCCCACTCGAATAAAAAGATAATAATCTGTTGGGTCTATCTTTGTTTTAGTTTCCTATGCGCCACGATAAATTGTTCTAATGCTTTAAACCGCTTATAATTTAAACAATTGGGGAGCTCAATGAAAGGTTTATTATTTTTTAAATAACGACGCATATATTTGCATACTTTTCATAAAATTAGTTGCTTCTATGTTAAAAAGAGTTGTAAAAAGCTTAAATTTCGATGCATACAAATTTATGATATATTGAGACATTTTCACAGAAAAATGATTTTTTTTTCAAAAGTTTCCATAAAACATTAAGATTTAAAAAAGAAACCTAATCTTTTCATAAGAAATAAAACTTCAACATCTTCTTATCTGATATTCCTTTATCTTTTCCTCTTAATTCACAATTAGTTCTTCTTAATAATCAACGAAAAGCCTTCTTCAAAAAGTGCTTAAGTACGGCATGCAAAAATCAACCAGCTATATTCAATAGTTTCTGAGATAATGTGTAATGCATTTCTAAATGGAACATTATGGGATAGGGCCTTTTGACAGATTACCCTTAAAACCCGTTATTGCTAATGTGGCATCATATACGGTGGAAATCGATGATAGCAATATGATGTGAAATGAATTGGTAAAATAATTTTGGAATAGAAAAGTTAAATTTATGAAGCCTACCCAGCAGGTGACTTTGGTGAGGACTGGAGAAAATAAAAATTCTCAAGTCAAGCAGGATTTGGAAACGCAGAACTCCTTGGAGTTCAGTTCTCTTTGAAATATTATTCTTAAAGTCATAAATCTTATAAGATGTGCTTATTGCAGAACTTGAAAACACCCCTCATTTTGAGAAAGTGCATTTAGCATGACAGCAAGACGGTCCCGCCTCATTACAGTTTAGAGAGGAGAACTTACATCTACACTATATGAAACATTCGTTCAAAAGTTGTATGTGCATTGCCTGGTATATTGTGATTCCCAAGTGAATTGTGTATTGCATTACCTCGTGCAACAGTGTTTAGGTGGTTCAAGGACTTCAAAGAAGGCCGACTTGTCAGTGTTTCGGCTTCTGCTGTGACTGGAGTCAACATCAACACAGCTGCTGTGATTGTCCGAGAGGATCGGCGTATAACATTACGTAACCTCAGTGAAGTGTTGAGAATTTCATATGGCAGTGTGTTTACATTATGCACGACCATCTCCATATGACCCGAGTTTGTGCTCGTTGGGTGCCACGTCTGTTGACTCCCGAGCAAAAGGCTGTGCGAATGGAGACAAGCCGTGAGGTGCTGCGTCTCTTTGCTGATGGAGGGGATTTTAAATCGATTATCATGACTGCATCATTATGATCCTGTGACTTTTTTTTTATTCCCATCACTAAAGGCAAAGCCTAGAAGTATTCGATTTGAGAACTCTGAAGCAGTGCTCAAGAAAAGTGAGGCGATTCTCAAGGACCTGACAAAGAATGGTCTGCAGCACGTGTTCAAGGACTGGCTATAAAAAGTGCATTGAAGTAGGAGGGGACTACTTTGAAAAAGATCATGTAAACATTGAATTGGAGTAATAAACATCTGTGAAAAAAAATCAGTCTCATTCTTTGTTGATCAGCCCTCGTACATATTACTCTCGTGTTATTATTTGTGTGTTTAATGGGGAGTGGAGCGGTTCTATTATGTGGGAATGTGGGATATGATTGATTGGAGATGAAGGTAGTTTGGTTATCGTTCTGAATTGTAATGTCGGATTCCAGCTCATCACCCCAGTTAATTTGTGATATAGTTTTTAGGATTTTCTGGAGTGTTTTATGGATCTTTCGGATCCACTGGAACAGGGAAAGGTATCGCAAGATGGACACTAGAACGATAGCTTTCTTCAATCACAATTTATTCAGTTTATGTCGCCAGACTTTCACTATTGAACTGCTCGCCACAGCCTAACAAAGTTCTATTATCTTGCTACATTAGATATGATTTCCCCCTCTTTTGCTCTTTGCCTACTATTAAGTCTTTATCGCTTCCTATTCACATTACTACAACACACCATTGATAGTCTACCTTTGTTCCGGCTATTTTAACACTTGTCCTATTCTCTGCGTTGCATTTGCATCTGTCGTCTCCAGAAATTGTGAACTCTGATCTTCCAGTATCCTATTCTCCAATCTAACAACTGTCAACCATTCTAATCTAACAATCGTTGACAATTCTCTAATCCTTTCCCATTCCTAATTCTCACAACTGTTTCGTTTTCTGCCTGACATCTCGCTTTCTGTGCCTAAGCGCCTTCCTCGCGAAATAAAAACTCCTTACTATCGCGGTATTATTCTCGACTATTAAGTTTTCCATTGGCTATTGCAGAATATTATAGGCGATAGTCATTGGTTAAAATAATTCTCCCCCGACGACATTCGCTTTCCCACGTCCTGCACTTTCCTGGAAGTAAACTGCTGTGATATATTTCGACCTCGTCTTGGGAACTTGACATTTCCAATTGCATTTTACCCTTCACTATTCTGGATCTGGAAAGTAAGATTTCGCGATAGCGCACATTCAATTCTCATTCATCATCCATTCGTATGACTGTGCGGCATAATCTTTTGATTTTAGCTTTTCTCCGACTGCCAGCTATAAAACATTCGTCGCCGTTTGACATCTCAATTCCTTTTTATTCTATTTCTCTCAAAGTGTGTTGCACATCTGCTCTTACAACCCATTGCAACAATTTCCCTAACTTGGCCCATCTAGAAGAGTTTTAAGATTCTTACCCTATGTCGGGTACTTCCTACCCAAGCGTTCCCAGGGAGTGAACTGCTCGTGATCTTACAAAAAGAACTTCTTTTGCCTTTTGTTTCCTTTACAATTTTCTAGCCTTGACCAGCAATCCGTCTATATCATGAACACAATAGCTCTTTCTCTTTGTAAGTTGGTTTTTTTACAGATGTCTCAGTTTGCTAGTTGTGACAAATCATGGAAATAAACACAATGGACTTAAACAAAATATTGTTGCCTATCAAAAGCACACACACACACACACACACACACACACACACACACACACACACACACACACATATCAGATCATATACAGAAACAAAAATAGTAATCCAATCCCGAAGTAAACGTAGTTCTGAATTATCAACATATATATATATATAATGAATTGTTATGGATATATATATATATATATCCATAACAATTCATTACCTTAATAAATATAGCTCTGAATCCTCAATTCACATACCTATATAATTAATACCAGCTCATTACCATAATAAAGGTGGCCTTGGATTTCGGCTGCAGGCGTCATGTAAAACTGCTTCGATGAAATAAGCTATAAGGATTCTGCTCTTATAGGAGTCTCTTGAACACACTACATCTTAAATATTCTTTTTCAAGAATCGTCTTTTTTCGAAGTTGGGAGATTATGAGTAAATGTCATACAGAAGTAAAGTGTAGGTTACAGTTAAGTGAAGGGGTGTATGTTGAAGGGGACAGTGAACATTAAATGCGGTCAAACGCAGGGTTATTCTCTCTCGTTTTCGTAATTGAGAGTGACTGTGCGGGAGAGAACCTCATCGGGAGCGGCCTCTCGGTAACGGGAGGCTCAAAGTTCTCTCGCCCAGTACACGATATGCCAAAACATAATGGTCTGCACAGTGCCGTACAGGAATCAAACATAGATACAGTGACGAAAAAGTATGAACACGATGATTGTTTATAAATATTGTATTTACGTAGCTGTTGACAATAGAATGGCAATATAACCTCAACTTAGGTATTCATTTTTTACACTAAACTCCGCCGTTCAGTGAGCAACTGAAGATGGGAGAAATTCTCCCGAAACGCGTCTTACTTTTGTGTAAGTGAATGGAGTTTAGTGTAAAAAATGAATACCTAAGTTGAGGTTACGATGATTGTTTGTTTTCTTTATATTCCCTTATGTAATGTTTGATTCGTTTCCTGTTTATCTTTAAGAATTAAATAATTGTTGCAATTATTTTAATGAAGTATAGCTTATATAATTCATAGTCTTTCCTCGATAGACATAGGCACGGTTTTTATTTGCTGCTTGGACTGTTTGGTTTGTGTTAACATATCAATTTTGCTGCTACCTGAGCTGTCTATGCCGGTCAAAGGGACTGAGAAGCACCGTTTCATTCATGCTGCACTGCATATTGTACGTGTTGCGACTAGTTCCACCTTTTGGTACTGAAATATGTGATATGTTTAGCCGTGCTAATTATGCTGACTTTCTTATTGTTACAAGTGGGTACTGAGGAAAACATGTGTAACCAGATGCAAGAGAAATTGTATCTAGGTGCATATATTCTTTAATGTTTTTGAGATTAGGCAGTTAAGAATTGTTCACTGTCATGAGGAATATAATGCTATCTCTTTCTACTTTCCGTGCTTCTACTAAAAGAAACTGCACTATACGAGCACGAGTAATTCTCGAGTCAAACGCGCGCTCGTATACTACCGTTGGCAAAGCCCTCTTCACGCTCTTGCATGCCATGTCTACTTTGCGACAGCGAAGGTCAGGCCGCGAGACTGAAAGTTTATTTCAGTTTGTATTAACGGAAGAATAATTCTGGAGCTACAGTCCCGAGCCACCCGAGCGGTAGCGGAGAAAGCCGAGGTTTCTAGGATTAATCCGAGGTTGACGCTAAGGTTAGGGCGCGCGCGCGCGTGTGTGTGAGAGAGAGAGAGGGGGGGGGTGAATTTCAATAGTACAACGCATGGAAAAACAGTCAATAATTCAGTTTTGTAATAAGGAACAACATACAGCAGCCAGAAAGTTACGGAGAATAACCCATCGGTTACGTTACGTTCAGTAAAAAAATATTACATTTGTAGTTTACAAGGCGGAGCTCGGCTCTCTCCGCTGTCGCTCGGGCTGGAGCTCACAATTGTCCTGTCTGTAACGGCAAGTCATTTCTTACAGACGATCGTGCTGGGAGTCACGTCTCCTTCCACAAGCGGCAAGGTAGAAAGCAAAGTCCAAGTAGTGTGCAACAAATGCAGGCGGTCGTAACGCACGAAAACAAGCAATGGTACGCCAAAAATTAACTTTTTGGATACATGTTAATCGTAAATCATATTAAGTATATGGTGAAATTAAATGGGAAACTCTAATGTAGCAATATAACACTTAAAGAAAGCAATTAAAGGTGAAATGGCATACACTTTGCTTTTAACACTATAAGCTCTATATATATATATATATATATATATATATATATATATATATATATATATATATATATACTTAAGCTTAGCTAACCCAAATCTAGTGTAACCTATTCGTTTTTTAACACTATACATTTTAATATAAAAAGTAATAAGTAACATTTATTGTAGTGTAACAGTGTAGACAAATTATGAAGATTAAAGAAAAGTTAGACCCTAGAGGGGTTCAAAGTTTCGAACCCACTTCCTGCTAGTAGCAAGACGCTCTAACCAACAGAACTATCAGGCCGTCATGGTCAATATGATAATTACCGGCCTACATCTTTTGAAAGCACACTACCTGTAACTGGATTTGGTTTTCTCCGTTGCCGTTCGTGAAAGGCGGCGTGACTCCAGCATACGATCTATCAGTGTGTAAGGAAAAATGTTTGACTGGCTTTATTGAACATAATATCAGCCATATGGTGTCTAGAACCATGAATGCGTATATGTTCGTGAGCCTTAAATGCTTAAAAAAACTGTACCAAAAGTGTATCGCCCTCAGGTTACTGTTACAACTATTTGCGATTCATTATAATTACCCAGTAAACTCATTTTTATAGCTGTTAAGCTATAAGTTTTGGACTTAAAACAAAATTGAAACTTGCGTTATACTATTTCCAATGGAATTTTTGTTTTTATATGAGCAAGGGTTTGCAAATATTCTCTGTGACCAAATGAATTGTATTTCGGCCTTTTGTGTTTAAATGAGTGGCACGCGAAACACTAACAGAACATTAGGCCTGATTCTGTTATATATATAAAAGTAGATAAAGATGAAGATAAAACACTGAGAAAGAGTCACACTTGAAATTGCTATATTTCGAACTACTGCGAGTTCTTCAATGCCATTTATATACAATGGAACTGTTCTGCATTCAGTAACAATAATGGCGATTGCGATGATTTTTCTGTTGTATGCAGGCCAGCCACCTGTACGAGAGAACAAGATCCAAAGTGTGCCTTCTCCTCGCACTCTGCAGATATGTATAAAGATGAATTTTTTACGCTTCAATTTTTTTTATGAATGTCACGTCATGCTAACATGCGATTTTTAGCTTTGACGGAGCTACTGAGGAATGTCCTACACTGAAAAATCTAATTCTTTATGACATTTCCGCCCATGAATCCTCTTTTATTGATCCTCAACCAAGCTCTTATAAGATTTCAGTCAAAAGTTTTAATATGTTGTCACTTTTACTGTATTGCTTTTCTCTCGTCGCCTGTAGATATTTGAGGTGACTGGGCTCGTTTAGTGAGTATAGAAATCTAGCGAATAAACTGCCAGTGATGTGATGTTAAGCCAACCAATAATAAAGATTGTTAGAAAAAGAGCGCGAACTATCGCGTGGGTTTTTGGCAATGATTTCAGATTTGTATTCGCTGATATGAGGAGGCAATCGTCCCACAAAAGGATAGTCGGGCACTCGCGCAGTTATTCAAGAATCAGGCTGAGGCTTTATTTCCCCGAAGATCTAAATTTGAGGTAATATTGCTTCAGAACTGCACGCCCTATCACTTAATCCAGTGCGATTTATCCAATTGAGTCTTAGCGCGCGACAAGAGAAATTCACCTGTCCACTGAATGTGCTTATCGAAGTGAGATAAGAGGTCACCTAGATAGTAGCCAGAAGATGAAAAATGAATTACTTTTATTTAATTTAAAATTTGGTGATGACTAAATAGTAATTGCTCAAAAGAATTTTCATTTAAAATAAATGGTTTAGGGCTTAAGGAAGCACTATTGATTACGGTAATATATGGACATGCAATGAAATATAAGCAAACTGAATAGTTAACCATAAACGACAATATTGAAGAAAATAAGGAAATACACAATTAAATTATATAATAGGAACAATTATTAACAACAAAAGGGAAAAAACACGACAAATTAAGAAAGAGAATATTAAAAAAGGCGTTACTACATACTGATTATTTGAAACAAAGCGCAAGAGCATCAGTGTTTGACTACGTTAGAAATTAAGATATTAGAACGATTACATTTTTACAATCTGTTAGATTAATTAGAAATGATTGAATTGTTAAGGAGGAGAAAATGACAAAAAAAAAAAAAAAAAAGATGAAGAAGAAATTTGGAACCTCGGAGAAGAAGAAAAGATGATCAAAAAGAAAGTTATATGTATTTAGGGTGTACAGTATCCTATTTATTATTATATAAATAAAATCCTAAAACCTACAAAGTAATTAAATAGCGTCATAAGAAAAAAATTAAAAGAGAAATGTACGTTAAAAAGACTAATACGTTTCTGCCAAAGTAAGTGATAAGGTGGCACTTAACTTAAATTGCACGTATAAACATCTTTATTGATGGAAGTGCATGCCATTCGCTTGTTGTAATGCAAAACTGTTATTTGACACTTCTTAAATAAGACACCAGAAAGACTTGCTCGTTTTGGACGTACACTTTCTGATGGCCTGTGCAAACTCTGGAGTGCTCAGTGAATACCAGCGATGTTATCTTCAATCCTCTGTTTTAGTTTAGCGATTGTTACAGACATGTAAAGTACACATTTCCCGTTTAAGATGTCCCTACAGGAATAATTCGCAAACACTGAGATCAGGCAATATCATCGTTACTGAAATGACAAACAATTGGCGAACGGCTTCCACGATTACCAAGCAGCATGTAACGTGGCTCTGTCCTGCTGGAACCACATGTTTTCTATGTTAAGATATGCATGGTCGTGCAAACCGATGCATGTTGAACGGAGCGGCCAGGGCACCTTCAATCTTTTGTGGGGTACATATTGTTCGAACAAGGCTGAAAGCGTATCTTCAAACTTGCGCACCCTGTTGTAATTGCAAGAGCTAATGGGATACGTCCTACCTGGTAATTCTCTGCACAGTCACACCATCACCGTACGTGTAAAAGAAGATTCTTGACACCTTCCGCACCACTCCAATGCTCCATGGTTATTAATGGCAAAGCCTTCACAATAATGTCGCACCGGTTCCGAACAACAGAGTTTCCCTCACTACAGTCAAATGTCCCCGTTTTCTTGCGCCACCCTGTATAACGAAATAAAGGGGAGTTCGACTACTTGATAGGGAAGTACAGCTGCTGCAGTCTGTTTATTTACGCACGCTCTTTAACACCGCAGGTCGTCATCGTCCCATTCGATTCAGATCGTGAAACGGCCGGTAAATTTTGCTCAGAGGCCTCTTCTATCAGGTTTGAGGTTCTTTTTTTTTTTTTGCGTGCCGCAAATCTATGACACAGGACCCACGCTTTACTTACCTTCCGAAGTAAGCCATACCACTTTACGCCCGAAAAAATAAAGTTAGTATTGTTATTTTAATATTTCATAATTTTTAAAGATAAAATGTTACTGTATTTAAAACTAAGAAGAAGAAGAATCGGTGTAATATAGGGAGTGAAAATGGCACCCCTTAACGCCAATACATTGCCAGCATTGCATAGAAAATTTCATTTAACTTTTCTCGGCAGTTTCTTGTCATTGAGAGATCCTGTTTCTCGTAATGTTTTAACAATCTAGCAAACGTGTGACACGTTTGTCAGAATATTTTCTTGCTAATCGCCTTACTACTTCTCTGCAAGAATTCCTTTTTCATATATGTATTGAATATAAGAACCCTTTCTTCAGAACTGTGTAGTGCACAATTAAAACAGCGTGTAACACATGAACGCCCATCTACTCGTAGACAAAGTCTTCCTCAACCTAAATACAAACTACTATTTAACATGCATTATAGGCCTTGTTTACTGGCTTCTCCCAATGCACAGCCACGTTCTTTTGGCTCCTAACTCGAATAACCTCACTGTACAAGCTACAGAAATATACAAAATATTTGCTAAATAATTTGTATGTGAATATAAAATTGCAAAAGAAATTGAAAATAAAATAAAACATAGTGTGGAGATCTCTGAAAATGAAGATGATAAAGTGTCTTCATTATCCTTTATGAAATAGCCACCCCACTCTTCTTGTGGAGAAGTAAATTAAACGATCTGCTTTATAGGTCCCTAGTTCATTAGTGGTGTTGAACAGATTATGAAAGGCCTATCCTTGCAATGTTAAATTTACCAAATTCAGTTCCCATTTTCTCAAAGACTGTTACAGTTAATGAAATGAAACTTATACAGTATTTTCAATTGTTTGCTGTATTGCTATTTTTGAACATTATTATTATTATTATTATTATTATTATTATTGCATTGTCCCATTTTGTCTTAGCTTTATCATAATAGATCCAATCTTCACAATGATATCATGAATAAATGGCAAAGTTTCAAAGTGATAGCTTATAACAGATCCTTAAAAATGGGAAACTTATGCAAAAAGTACTTTTTGAATAATTATATACAAAAAAGTTTTAAGAAAAACAGCTTTTTGAGGAAAACGCGAGCTAAAACCATAGCAAATAGCTCCTGAGACATAGCATTTTAGTTGAACAAATGCTCGCGAAATATATATAAAAGCGTTTGTAGTGACATAATTAAACACTTATTAAAATTACTTATAACCAAGAAACATTAATGAAAATTATATCCAATTAAACAGAAAATTCCAAATATTAAAATGATATAAAAACCAAAAATATGATTTTACACCCCCTCCCCTATATTTGATACTTCCTTACGCTGCTTCACAATTTAAAGTAAACTTCTGTTTAGCTCTAAAAATAATATTCTTAATTCCAGACCCGCTTGTCTATCTTTATGTGCGGATGTAAACAAGTCCTTTTCTTGAAATTTTCGCAAGTGTCTAGTTATTATTTAAACGCTCATAGTGTACCAGAGGCATTAGAAACTATGACCGGTGTGAAGCATATTAAGAATTTGGTTAATATATTCGATATTGCATTAAAGTGCATCAGAAAAGATGAAAAAATGCTCAGGATGGAATGGAAACCTCTTTAAGCCTTAGACACCGCACCGTTCACGAAAAGGCTTACGTGAAAAATATTCTATAAAAGAAGAGAGAGAGAAAAAAAACGAAGTTTAATATAGGCGGCTGCTAAAGGTGAAAGCAAGGTGCGGCTGTAACTTTTCGGATCAGTGATTTCTTGTGATGCTTTCCTTGGTTCAAGCTTCTTTGGGAAAACTTAATGAAACCATGAGGTTTACTTTGAGCTGTATCGAGCTGCAAACAAAAAGGAGAGCAAAGTCCCGTTGGGCGACGTCGATACGCACTTAAAGTAGGACGTAAAGTCCGGATTTCGGGACCTCGGCGTCGTTACTTTATTCTTATCACGTTACAGGGTTTTCCAGTTCATTGCTTTTCCGCAGCTTTATCACACTTCATCCTCTGAGCTCGTTCGTTTTTGTACCGTGTCATTAGATCTGATTCCTCTTTTCTCGTCCATCTGCTGCAGAAGTCCGACTATGAACTTTATGGCAGATCTTTAGAAAGGAGAAACTTGGTGTCCACGTTGATTTATGTGCCACAATATGAGCTAACAAATTACAAGCGTGCTCTTTCCTTTCTTTAAGAGTTTTGTTTATTTCAGTTGTAAACAAACGGATTGTTTCTAAAACAATATTATTTCTCTCTATAATCTCCAAACAAATCTAGAGCTTTACTTAATGCTCGCCATCTTCAAATTTCCTAGCTATTCATAACTTTTTTTGTACTCCTAATTTTCAAAGTATCCCCGCTGTATGAAATGCACCTGTCTCAGCGTTTCTGCCTATCTTCAAAGTCATATGTTATAGGTCCTTCAGAATAGTCGCCGCATGTTTCACCACTGCTTCTTAAGATGGAAATGGCTCCCCTTAGATGTTTCTTTAGCTTGGAGAAAAGGAAAAGCTCACACGGGGCTAAATCTCGACTATAGGGAAGGTAAAGGATACGCTTCATATGTTTTTTTTTATGAGATATTCAGCAAATGTTGTCTTATTGTGTGTAATTTGGCCTTGTAGATTTTTCAGGACATCTCTCTAGTATTGCGCAGTTGCGATTGTGTGTGCTGGTAAATCATCTTGAATATCCAAAAATGAGATGGCCGTAAATTTCCCATCAAAAGCAAGAACGTTTGCTTTTGATGAATTGGTGATGATGGAAATTTCCACACAGGGCTTTGCTGTTTGTTCTCAGAATCAAAATACTGTAGGCAAGTTTTATTAGCAGTGATTATTTTGAAATAAATTCGTTTCATGTACAAATTTCAGTTACCAACGTGGCACCCAGTGAAATTTTCAGAATTTCTTGAAGTTATTCGATGATCCTCTCTCACAGCAGCCTGATAATATTTTATTCCTTTAGATCACAAACTGATTGCCTCCTCACTTCAAACAATTGAAACATCTTCCAGTTGTACTACATGGAAGAACAGACCTCCTGTAACGTTACATAGGCCTCAGCTGAAGATTTAATGAGATGAAAGCAGCAGCATATTGTTCGTCACCTCCATTTTGCTGAAGGCGGAACTTGCACACCTCTCTCAGGCGGGATCCATAAGTGACAAGAATGAAACTCTATTATCACATGTACATAACGCATTAAGTCAAAAATACTGTAAAGTTAAATGTTAGTGCCTGTAAAAACTATTAATATTCTTTAACAAACAGCCCTGCTCTCTCTTCTTTGTGGACTAAACAACTCTTCGTTTATCATTGGAAGCAAAATGCATTCTCCTCTCTTCACTGTGTTTATGAACATGATTAGTAGCCATAAGTACATGCACGTTTTATCCTTGTAAATCAGTGACATGCATACATCTAGAGGTAGATGGCGACTATCTTTGAGCAGAGATCAATATATCCTATAAAGTATCTTCTTTGTTATGCGATGTACTGCATTCAGCAGCGAAGCACTTCCCAGCCCCTCTTTTATTTGACTCCAGATGAATGATTTAACATTATCTTATTCGCCTATGCCTGCAGAATTTTTTCCCGAACTTTGCTCATCAATTGACTCTTAACAGAATTCCAATTCATAATATGGTGTACAAACGTTAACACGCTTATTCCGTGCAAAAAAAAAAAAAAAAAAAATAAAAAAAAAATAAAAAGGAAAACGGAACAAATTTAGAAAGAGAGAAAGCGATTGTATATCAAAGGACTGTTTGCCTTGAGGAAAGACAACAGTGGCTCGCAGGAACAAAAGCGGGAAGGTTTTCTTTTATTCAGGTCATGAGTTCTTCATTACATGTGAATTTTTCGTAAGGGTATTCGCCGACAAAAAGACAAAATCTTAACGCCCTTTTAGATGGGCGAAGTTAGAAAAATTTGTATAACGGAGAATAAAATAAGAACACTGCTTTTGAGTAGACATAGAATTCTAGATAAACTTGATACAGGATGCCAGACAGGAAAAGAGTAAAAATAGTGGTTGACAGTAATGTGAATTATCTCGATATCTTAGTTCCCAAATCTAGGATTGCGAAGGGAAAAATGGAATGGGAAATTTTTCCAAGAAACCCGAGGCTGTGGTACCGCCATAGTTGACCGAGGTCGTTAAGGCGCGGACTTGCGAGCGGGAGGTCTGGGGTTCGAACCCCTCCACGACCGTTCTCTCTGACAGAGGTTTTTTTTTCCAGGTTTTTCCTCAGTCCTCATAAATGGCAAATGCCGGGGAGAACCCTAAACTTAGGCCCGGAATGATTCCTTCCTTAAAAACCAGTCCTTCCCAATATATCATTTCATTTCATGCATCATCAGTGTCCATCGCCTGTGGTGCCTCTGTAGCCAAAACGGGCTACACCCTTCTTTCATAACCAGGCTGTGGGAAAAGGGAAAAATAATTTCAACCAATGGCCATCGCACCAGAATAAGTGAATGAGAATAACTTAATAATATAATAAATATTTTAAGATAGTCAATAGTGAACTTATAAATCGGGAATAAAACATAGTCTTATTTTCGCGTGTGGGCGGGGCCAGAAGAGAAAAAGGGGTATGTCAAAAGAGTTGAGAATGGAGAGTCGAACCCAAAACTAGATCAGAGAACGCAGTTGAGTGGTCGGCAGTAGTGGGCATATATTGTGAATGGGAGAAAGGTGTTAGAATTGAGAATATCGGCTGACGATAGCTGCAAAAGTAACAAAGAATAGAACAAGCGTGAAGAGTTGGGTTTGTTACAGTATCGAAAATAGGGAGAGACGAAGACAGAATTGTAAAGCAGAGAGTAGAAGGAGGGGGGGGGGATATTAGATCAGGTGCAGCAAAGCAATAGGAACTGGTTAGGCAGCTGCGGGCAGTCAGGTATAGATAGACTGGTATCTTGAACTTGAATAAATCATTCTCGTGTATCTTTTGTGTGATACAATCCGTGTATCCTGAGAACTCATCATAATAGAATTGGAGCAGCCGGTAGAACAATCCAGCAACCCGTACTCAGCACCGAACCGCCGCATCCCCCGTACACATCGTAAAATCGCTCACATTGCCGCTTCAACAACATCCAACCCATTAAATCACCTAGACCCACGCCTCCCGAAAACCGCTCCAGGTTAAAGAGGGTATTAAAAGAATTGGAATACGACGAGTATAGGAGAAGGAGGGGAGGAGAAAGGACAAAAAGTATAAAGGAAATTCGGAAGAAATTTAATTGACTCAACAGGCAAAATATAGAAGCAGCATGCAGAGAAAATGCACCATTGTAACTTAATAATGAGCTAAAAATAAACTTGGAAATACATAACTTGAATTTTAAGGATCCATCAGGTATAACTTGGTGTATACTGGGGGCCTAGAAAGCGCAAATAGAGTTTGCCCTCTTTGTGGAAACCTGGAAGATTGGCAACATATACTGGCACATTTCCCAAATACACAACTTTGGCGTATGAACTTTGGACCTAAGTTTACACATTCAAATAGGGGCAGGTTAACATGCTGACACTTTCTTGAGCAAGAAGAAAATTGGTCAAAGCTGGGTGAGTTTTTATGTAAAGTTCACCTAATAACAAACGGTGTTTAAACAATTTATAATTTTGACGTATGAAAGAGAAAGTGTTTTCGTGTAATACAATTATTTCTGTGTTTTTAGTTTTATATAAACATTAAATGTTGCCGGAGTTAAACAGTGGCCTGTACGGTCTCTGGATGTAATGTACATATAAAATAAACACCGTTATCTATTTACCAACTAAGTCCGGATGAAAGGGCTGCATCTTGATTTCAAGCTACATCCGACATGTGTATTTTACCATGTATCTGGTTTATATCTATTAATAAAGTTGGGGTGAACATCATTCCTAATGTGATCTTTTTATTTAGTAAATTTATTGGGATAAACTTCAATTAAGTTTTCATATCATTTATTAATTTAGTTAGACATTGCCCACAAATGTACATGAGAGATATGATACCTTCTAGTACATTGGTAACTGTTTTTCATGTATCAAGGTTTATTAAAATAGCTACCTGGTGCTTTTTCTATTTCATATCTCAGTTGCATTATTGCTTTCTGGAGCAATTTTCTTATTTCTAAACGTGTTCTCACATAAATTATAATTATAGTTGATTTATAAACTTCTTTTGCTATTGTGTTAATATTTCGTAATAAACAGTTACCCAGTTTGTTTTCAGCAAAACTAAAATAATGACATGATTTGAAGTTGAATTTGCTTAGGTACACAAATAAAACTCTTCAGGAAAAACGTATTTTAACGGAATTCTGCATTCTGAATGCATTCTTTAGAAAGCTAGTATGATATCTGTACGTGAAAATTACTTTTTGACCTTAAGTTTTCTGAATATTTTGTCTCCTAAATTTCTCCAAGAATTATGAATACGAGTCTAAGCTCAACAGAGATATGGAAGATTATAAGAAGAATGGGTAACCACATTTAGCAGACTTTGGATGTTCCACCACTGAAGAGTCTGAAATTCAATCCGTCTTATTGACGCGTATTAGAGGATGCAAATAATTCATAGCTACATGCATTTTAAAGTTTTTCTGTAGGTTCTTTAAACGCTCGATACAATTCAAACCTATCGATCTTGGTAAAAAGTACCTTAATTGGAAGTGATTTTTTCTCAGAACTTCAAAACCTAACATTTCGTCTTTGCTGAACTTTATAATTTTCTCTTTAATGAATGCATAAAGGTATAGTGATATTCTAATATGGGCTACCGAAACAAACTTTCTTAAATGATCTTGTTAATGCCAACAGAACGTCTTCAAAAAATACCAAATGTCGATCATCCATCTAAAATATGCAAAAGAAGAAAAATAACGGAAGTAAAACGTAAGTAATAAATACATTGCGTTTTCTTCTCAGTCAGTTTATCTTCCAAAAGTATAAACTTTTGTATAACTCTCTTCAAATCTTCGCATACAATATCATGTAGTTTTGTCCTCTTCAGCAAGGTGACAGCAATGCAGTTAGCTTTCAAAATAGTGTCTCCAAGTAGTGTACATTATAAACAAAGAAGTGTAACTGAATTTTTTTAAGGAAAATAAGAACATGACATTTGGAGGGTTTTAAGAAAATGTATTTATGGAGACATAGTAAAAGGACGTTTAATAATTAGGTGAAAAGGAAGAAGGCCAATGCAGTCGCACCTGTCATCATGTTCTGGACGACAGGAAAAAAATGGAATGCCGATATTCTTATTTACAACAACCCTGAATAATAATAAATAAACAAACAAACCTGGCTACCGGAATTGGATAAAATAATATGAACGCCCTATTAGTCGATTGCGCTGATATCGGTCTGAGCCACCATTAAGCCTGTGTTGTGTTGTGTTGATCAACCATAATGTCATATCTTTCAGTCCTCCAAAGAGGACATCATAAAGTTAGGGATCTCTAGGTTACTATTGTCATGACCGCATACAAAACTCTTGAGAAAACTACTCTGCTAAACAGAATAGTGGCACGGATTGCTGCCTCTCGCCACTGGCGCTAAGTGATTGCCGAGTTCAAAATGTCTCTAGAAAACGCAATGGCAACTGAAATAGTGATAAAGATGCTGTTGCCTGACGCAGGAGAAGACAAAACCTGTATGTGTGATGCGTTTCGGCGAGTTACTGGCAGCTGGAGAACACCGTCAATCCAAACTTGTCTTCTTCCTACAGTAAAGTTAATGAAGGTTTGGTTGGCTTGCAATGGGTTCTATTGTCACACTAAAAGAAAAAGTTCTGTGGCACTATTTTAAGTGACTATAATATTCAATGGTACAGGCACTCGCTGTTTAAATTTTCCAAAAGAGCTTTAAAGAGAATGAGGACGAAATTACAAATCTTTGCTGGTTTTACATTTGTTTGATTTGAGTGTCATCGAGTCATTTAATTTGCATTAAAAATAAAGTAAGAACCCTTTACTGTCCTCCAGCACTTCTGGCAGTTTTCTTTTGAATTCCCTGAGACTGTTACGATAGTCGAGCACATTAGGGGGCTGACCATTGTAGGGTCTATATATCTGTTGGCACAATTTCCCATCAGCTAGAATATACGGTAAACTTCTACAATAGACTGCTAAACTATTTCTTCATCCACCTTACAGCCCGGATCTTACACGTACTGATTTAAATAACTTAGTTTCTGAAAACATAAGTCCACCAGAGAATGATGAGGAGAAAGGCATATCGCGATAATGCAAAGCGTTTATATTAAGGGATAGCACCTTAGATTAAAAAATTGAGGAGAGTCTTGCTTATTTAAACGTGAAATTTAGCGTCGCTATTAAATGTTGTGAAAATGAAACGTCAAGCACCTCAGCTTTTGTACAGCTCCAAAGTACCTAACAGTCAACTTTAGCAGCGTTAAACGGAATGAAGAAAACGACAACTTAAGCTGAAACGTTTAAACTAATAATACAAATAGCTACATCTTATTTACATTTTATTTCTGCAAAACGAGCATGAAGTAGCTTTGATTCATTGTATTGTGTGTACATTCCGGCAAGCCTGAAAATCTTGAATGATAAACTTTCATACAAATATCAGGAGATATCTCATACGATAAATGTGATCTGAGTCTTATGCGGACGCCAGTGCGCCGTTCCATCTCCCGCACGGTTGATTTCATTTACTAGCAGATAAATTCAAGGCACCCTGTCCTTGGTCACAAATTACGTGCAAATGCTACAGGAAATATGGCGTGGGTCACCAGGAGAGATGATGAATACCGCAGGTGATCACCTTTCGTATAAATCACCAGCAGCTTATCATGAAACTACGTCGTATGTGCAAGTTGCCTAGATACCAGGGGATTCAGTTTTAATTCCCTGACGCGTCGGCCTTAGTCAGGAGTCCGTAGGAGTAGTTTTAAATGTTAACGGAGAGAGTGAATGTTGCTTGACATCAAGTTAAAGGCGTATTTCGCTTAAAGTGGGAATGCCGTTCTCCTTTCAACCGTTTATCAACTGGTTATTTCTTCTTAATTATACAATCTCTTATGTAAACGATAACACTTTTACAGAATTTTGAAGTATAAGATACAAGGTAAAAAGTTGACTAATACAACATCTCTATTTTGGTTGGTGTCATAGTATTTAAAACAATGAACATGTATACTGGATGCTTCATTCGCTGTCAGCCCCTGATTTCTCTTTATAATTTTCTAACTAATGGACAGAATTCAGTGACATTTGACTAGTACACGTAAAGCATTATTGTTTTATAGCAGTGTTGAAAGTGGTTGTCATTGTCTTTAGCATATACCTGCACCCCTACTTGTTACTCAACATGTCACAGTTTCACGCAGTTCATCACTTGTTGCCATACTCTTTCCCTTTCAGCATACCCACAGGGTGAAATCTGATGGGGTAAGATCAAACGATATTGATGATCTAAGTCTGATAAGGAAACAATTTCAAACTCTGTCATTGTACGGGGGAAAAGAGCATATGAGAAAAAATAAATATTTCAAGCACAAGAAATCAATTACAATGATATAAAGAAAATAGAGATAGCAAAACAGAAATTAAAAAAGATGAAAAGGAAGAAAACGCCTTTAAATTCCTCCTTTTCTTTACTTAGTTATTTTCGTCATTTCTCCACTATTTTTCTCCTTTGTTCCCTTCCTAGGGGGAAAAGTTAATAAAATCATTTTTTTTTCACAAACTTGCGAAGTGATATAGAAAAGGGAGTTTTTTTTTGCCAATATTGAATAAATAATAATAATTATTATATTATTATTCTTATTATTAGTATTAGTTTCCTTGCTGTCTCCCCTTCAATGTTTCTTATTTATCATCTACGCTCTAGGCTTTGATTTAGAATCGCGAAATGATGGAATTTCTTCTTTTCCACTTTGTTATTTTTACAGAAATCTTGATATTAGTTAACTAAACTATTACACATTACTAAGATATATATATAAAATATTAGAATAGGTAATACTTCCCAATTATGGCAACAGTTGAAATGTACTTTACATACCTAATTTTTTTTAAGAGAAAGTAGCGCTTTTGTCGTTGCCATGCTTGAAATATGAGAAGAATTTATAATTGTATTTTGTTCTTATTTCAATAACCTTAAGAAATTTATACTTTTGTATCTCCTTCAATAATTTCATAGTTGCCTGTTCCTTTGTTTTTTTTTTTTTTTTTTTTTTTTTTTTTTTTTTTTTTTTTAAGATTCTTTCTAAATACCTGTAATATGTATATTGCACATTATTTGTGAATGAGTAAATTCTCTCTCGAAGGGAATTAAATAAATTGGGATGCAGAACATTTGGTATATTTATTGTGTTTCAGATATTTTTACTCCGCTTTATTATGTTGACATCCTTAACCTCGGTTTTACTGCCAGATTATTTTAATTACCTTATGTTCTAGTAAAATAAATTCCGCTGAAAATAGTATACTGATAATATTTTGATACACTTTGAAGAAAAGAGTGCCATTGTGACAGTGACGTCCCCAATACGACCCAAAGTAGTCCGCACCATCTTACTAAATTTCAACATCCTATAAGTCAGTACTTGGCCCCAACATGTTTTTACTTGCTTCAACATTCCAAAGTAAGTTTTTGGCGTCAAAAATTTGCAGATGACAAGGTAATGGAGGTTGTGGAAAATTGTTTAAGAGTTGCATCAAAAATATTTTCCCGTAAGGGCATCCATAGCCTTGTGGATTAAGAATGTTACCATTTCACTGTGTTGAAAAATAAGGCGCAAGCAATTCTTATAAGTACCCTTGAAAAAACGTTATTATTTAATTCCTATTTTACAATAACTTTCATTTGTACGTAATTACTTACATATCCAGCTCACTTAGATAATAAAATGTGCAACTTTCAAAACACAAATATAGAATCATTTTCAAACTATATTAAAAATAAATGCAGCTTTATTTTAATATTATTGTGTTTTAGATAATTTGATAAAATACAATCTTACCTGAGACCGGATCTTATCAAAGAAACTTTATGAGAAAATACAAACAGCGGAAATAAGCAGCGGGCTAATATTTATGGATACAATTCCAAAGGAAGAAATTAGAACTTAAAATGATCATATTAACCAGGAAGATGCAGGTAACCAAGGAATATGTTATAATTATTTTTAAAGAATGAATAAACACCGCTTTCCCCATCCCATTCTTCATTACAATCCAAAAGACAGAAAAAGAAATCAAGGACGCTCTGAAATGAGGTCAACTTGGTGTATAGTATGGAGCCAGAACGGGTCACATTAATCTAATTCAAGAGGCTGGTGGTGATATGCAAAGAAAGATATCCAATAAACTGCGCAATAAAGTGTTTTTATTTATTTATTTATTTATTTATTTTGTCTTGCATGGACTAGGCCCTAGGTCCTGTTTCGGCCTCATTCCATCTCTCTTGGACGTTCCGGATTTATTTGCCCTCTAAATATGTACCATAGCTACTTTTGTAATTCTGATATACCATCTGGATAAATTGGCCAGCTGTTTTGCTATTGTATTTTATGGCAAATATTTTAGTTTGTTTCTTGTTTTTTTCTACTTATTAAGCCTTGTATATTCTAATAAAGAGTTCCTAAAATATCTCACCCCTGCAAGTTTGATCGATTCGCAATATCCTCTCTCTCTCTTTATAGTCCAATATGGATAGCTATCATTCAACGTCGGTCGTGGTGTCTAGTGGTAACCATACTTGCCTCCTAGGCCCAAGATTGCGGGTTCAATCCCGGCAAGATCGGTGGATTTTTTCGGCGTAAAAATCCAAAGAATGGCTTCCTTCGGAAGGGAGGTAAAGCCGTGGGTCCCGTGTCGTACATTTACGGCACATAAAACAACCTCAAGTTTGAAAGAAGAGGCCTCTGAGCAAAATTTATCGGCCGTTTCTGGCTCTGAATTGAATGGGACGCTGATGACTCCGAGATTTTTAAGAACGTCCTTAAGTAAACAAATCAACGACTGACATTCAACAGTACCGGAAATGTCATCTCTTTATAAAATTTTAAATTTTATATATATTTGTGTTGTTTTTCCAATAGTTAGCATATAATCTGTTACTCATTTAATGCATGTTCTATATCTGCATCTATGTTGAAAGAAATGTTCGGTTTTCACTCCAACAAAATGTTTTTGCTGCGACTGGGTATTTTCAATGGAAAGCCAAGATTTTTGTTTTTAAAGTTAATGTTTTAATATTATATTTCATTTTATTTTTAATAATACCTTTCAAGTCTAACTTTTGGATCTTGTACTATGATAAAATTGTCTTCCTATATCTTGGTACGATAGCCTCCGAAGGTCGTGGTCGAAACGAAGCAACTTATTCGTTCTGTACCTCCATCTTGCATCATCAAAGGTAGAAGGAATTTTTGCAGGGGACATAGATCACTGAAGCATATGAACACTCTGCCGGACCCCATAACGTGACTGTCTAGATCAAAGGACGCCATCTGTCTCAGGTAGGTCCCCAATTGTCCTCGCGAGGCTAAGTGTAACCCGTTCCAAAGCTCCATAAGCAAAGCAAGTGCAGTGGACTTCCCATTATAACATCCATTTTGGTACTTATTACTTCCGACCAAATAGATATTTAAAATTGAGTGTGATAATACACGCCCTCGTTCATTGAGCGAGTGCCGTTAAAGAGCCTTCTTGTGCATTTTATTAGATAAGCAGAGCAATCGCGTTTTCCTGTTATTTACCATAATTTTTGTATATGGATCTTATCAAAAGCTTTCTCTGGGTCCAGAATGTCATGTAAGAGGCTGAATCTCTCCCTTTCTCAATTATTTTCTTTATTATAAAAAGAGCATTTGTGGGTATCTAAACCAGTATATAAATTAATCCTGTAGGACGACCAGAAATAGGCCATCCGCGGAAAGGATGGACAGACCAATTTTAATAGGTCACTGTGGGAAGACGAAACAGACCTTAAGGCCAAACCCGTGTTGCATGGTCTATCAGTTTCATATCCGTTCTGTTTTTCCGTTGGAAATGTTTTATTATTGATTTTAATCTGTTAGAGTCTTGCATAAATTCTATGTGCAGAATTTAAAACACTAACTCCTGTGTAGTTTTAAAGTTTATTTTGTATAAGATTATTAGCCCAAAGTTCATTTGTGAGTTGGAGAGGCATAGAGCTGACAGAAATCTAATAAGAGATATCTGAACTAAAATTGGAATATATTAGAAAGATTGGGATTGTTGATCACAGACTCTAAATATAAAAGTTAATGGAAACCGTTAAATCGCTGTTTAACGAATGCACTTCAACAGATTGGCGATCAGTAGTATCGCCACGAGGAGAACAGAATGTATTCTCATGATAGATGGTTATTACATTTTATTCTAATGGCGAGCTTGGAAAGTTTATCTTTCTAAGTTCTGGAAACAAAGTTTATAATTTATTGTGACAGGAAGGAGATAGAAAGGAAAAGCATAATTAGTGTGGAAATAATAGGTAAATAAGATAAATCAGAAGAAAGACTGGTGCAGTCTAATTAGTAATTAAAATTAGGATAAACATGTTCATGGAGAATATAAAACATGGAACAAGTAACAAAAGAGGAGTTAGAGAAAATGAAGGAAATGAGAAAACAGCTATTCCTTTAAATTCACTTTGTAGGCAGGCAAACGAAAGATCCTCCCATAACATCTTTACAGCAATCAAAGGGGCTTTGCTCGGCATCGTGTACAGAAGACAGCGAAGGGATTACATCGGAAATTTTTGGGATGCCAAAGTCTCTTGAGTGAACACTAAAAAGTGTTTGCACCGCCTTCTTGTTGTACAGTCATGTGAAGGCACGCCGCCCCGTACTCTGTTGTGTTGTTACCAGTGAGATTTTCATTAAGCTCGAATTAGAGAACTTCCCGGCGTTCCACAAGCGACAGACTGGCGCCAAGGTATCAGTGGCGGACTGTTAATTACTACATTGCTAGTACACCTTAAGCAGCGAACTGAGAGTATACATGGGTTAAGTAATCTTTATTCTTCGCACCCTATGGCGAATCCCCAGACTCCTAAAAGGTTTATCCTATTTTTTTAAACCAAGATGAAATAAATGTAGTATCTCCCTATCAAAAAGGAGAATATAGTATGGGGAGTTTCTGTTGTTATTTTCTGAAAAATAAATAATTTTGTCACAAAATGCCTCATAATGCCTATACTACAAAACTGCTTGCTCTCCCCTTCTTGATCAGTGTAACTGTTCATAAACAGTACGGGGGCTTACGCAAAAAGAACTTTCGTGATGTAATGCTAAGTGCAATTTTATTAAAGTTAAATATTTAAAACAAAATTATCATACCTATCAAAATAATGAAAAGGGAACCTTTTGATACTTTTTATGCCTTTATCATTACGGGGGGAATAAACAACTTTTTATTTTCAACTTGTAGGCCTGTATTTGATTCCCTGTACTTCTAACTATGCGCTAGAACTCGCACTCATTTTATTCATCATATAAAATAATTTTATCATAACTGCCTTATTGCCTCAGTCACCGTTACTTTAATTTTGTTTTATATGGTTTATCTACACTGTGAAAAATATAACTTTTACTGAAAATGTGCCTGAATGTTCTAAAAGCAATGCAGCATATTTTTCCACCCTTAAAACGCAAATACCTCCAACGAAAAGTAGTCGAGAGTTTCTGCAACAACTACAAATCCCTCCAAATAGAAATAATCAGTAAAACACCAATCCTACTGAATATGCAATCACACAACATGAATGTGACATAAATAAATGAAATAGATAAAACAGAAAATCCCCCATAAATTTTAAACGACCCTAGTAACATTATCAGAAAGACATCCACCAGACAAATGACTGAGGGTCTAGAATATATGGGCTCACTAATTAAAAATCAAGAGCCGGAGATACTATTTTCTCGGTAAAAACAAGAAAAAAATTTGGTGGAGAGATCAAAGCCATTTACACCATATTACAAAAAAAAAAAAAAAAAAAAAAAAAAAAAACAGATCAAGAGCTTTTAGCAAAGCTTATCCTCTGCATCTGCTTTAGAGGCAATAGCATTTAATAAATGCCCCCTCTCCTCAACAAACAGTAATCAAAACACTCACCAAATGAAACAAAACCATTCACTTTCAACGGGCATTCTCACATGTCGGTGTAACCGGAAATGAAATAGCACATTTCTCAGTCAAAAAAGGGGGAAACTTCCAAATCACCAAAACATTAAATAAATAAATAAAGAACAATTCCTAAAAGATAGTTTACAAACAACAAACAAAACACACAGAAAAAATACATTATTCCTGATGCAACAATAAAATAGAACTAAGAAAAGAATTAACAACAGTAGCAAGGGAAAATATATCATTTGTGCTTATCTCATTTATGGCATTGAAATGTCAAGTTCCTTTATTCAGGCTGAACAGTTCAAGTTTACAGGTTATTTTTATTGGTTACGGTTAAACATCAAACCTTTATGAACCTCTTTTTCTTCAAAACGGATAATCTTCAGGCCATAGATGTCATGTTAAAAGTACCGTGTTTAACACAAGTTAATTTCACTTGACATCTCATTCCTACAAATCGGCTTTTCAATACAACACTTCGGTAATGCATTCTTCAAAAATGATGTCCATTATCGTATCACTCTCTAGCACTGAAGGAATTTAAATGATTGCTGGTAAAGCGTTTCCTTAGCTTTAGTTATAAATCTGATCTATTCATGCTAAGCTTCAACTTCGCTTATCTCATCCTAGTCGTGTTTTTGTTTTGTAGGTCTCACTGTGATTGAACACAGTGGATTCCAGAGCAAACGTTGTTTTAAATAACAATCAATTTGTCATTCGCATTCAACTGCAATTCACGGTATTGTACACAAAAATATACGTGAAAACTGCGTGAACACAGAAATTTCAACTAAAGCAGGAGGTGCTAAATACTTAATTCGGAACGTATTTTCATTATTCTAAATACATGTGTTCCCTGCTAGCACTGATATAAATTCCTAATACAAATTATATTTATTTTCTTATTTATTTCTCCCGCCCAATATCAAATAGTCATTTTGTACAAAATCTTTAGGGCATCTCATTAGATCAGTGTTGTAGTTTATAATATACGGTTGCCGTACCAGCTTAAAATTATAGAATTGGAAGTATTTCTTTTATCTTTTTTAAAAATTTAGCTTATCTGTTTGAACGCTTTATAAGTATACTTCCGTTATTATAGTTACTATTTTGATTTTAAAAAATTGCATTGAAACTCTTGTTCGTTGATTGCTATTCTTGAAAACTATGGACAGCCGCCTTAAAGTTGCTGTGATTTCGCGACGTATTCTCGAATTGGCAATTCACACTTCACTTACAGTGTGGCGCCTCAAGAATTATATTGCTGTACTTCGTTAATTTAAACATTTCGTTGCTCGTTCTCTAATTGGCTAAACTTATAGTGTGAGAGAAATGGAGGAGAGATTATTAAATTATCTGCCTATCGTAAATACAAAAGCTGGCCTTCAGAGATAAACTGTGGTGATAAAAATATATAACTTTTGTGAATATGTCCAGTCTTAATGATAAGAAAAGTGCATTTATTCCCACGAACGTGAAACCATTAGCACTTTGTAGTCTGCTGCATATTAAAATTCTATTTCAGAATGCGAAAGAACTTTTAGTTTAATGAACGATATTTGCACAAAGAAAATAAACAATTTTCTGATAGAAAGAAATTATTCCCAAAAAAGGTTGCACCAGCAGTGTAAGCAAATCGACTGCGATCTGGAAAGAATTATGCATGCCGTAGAAAGCCGCAAAATTAATGCAGTCCATCTGGAAGCTCTCTTTACGTAATGGTAACAGTACCTCCTAATTTTTTAAATACAGCACTGACTGAGATCTGTTATCTCAAGAAACACCTAAAAGAATGTTGTCGTCATTACTTCAAAAGTTTGCAAGAAAGCATTTTCATCCATTAGAATCCATTCTCCTCAACGTTACCAATAATCAACTAAACATGCAAATATCAGGCAGCAAACCTCGTCTAAATACAAAACAGGAGCCATCTGCAAGAATAACGGAAATTGGCAAGCCATTTGCAAGAACATTTACGATGAAAGAGTGGGAAGTTGTGGCAAGCGAGTGTTTCAGACGCGATATCGCAGTCTCTTGTTATTTCAGCACCGCGCAGTCGCCATAAAGAAGCGGAACGAGTTAAAAGGTTAATCGATATTTATGTGATCTGCACACCGCCCCAATCCGAACTATACAGCATGAAAAGCGTTTTTTTTTAATAAGATTTTCTAGCATTTTTATGCTCAAAATTCTGTAAACGGAGAAACGAAGCTACTCTTAGTTTACTATAAAATTATTTACTGACAAATGAGATAAATGCATCTTTTTATAGTTATTCATACTAAACACATATACAGCAGCCGTTACTTAAATTTTGTTAACAGTAATAGCAATTCATATTCTCTAAGAGTACCCTGTAAATAGAACCATAAATTTGACTATTAACAACATTCATGAAAACTTGATAAAGACATAGCAGAATTTGAATAAAATATTCCAGGCGTTCAACTACCAATATATGAAATGAAAATAATTGATTTGAGCAACAGGACTTGTTATAAAGTACCACGAACTTTTAGAACTAAAAAACGTGCACTTTCTCTCAAAGCTCTTACATTATTCCACACAAGTTATTTAGAAAAAGTCTGTTGAACTGGAAATTAATCTTTAACTTTAAGAAACCTGTTGAATTGTCTGAAATATCGATCAAAACGCTAGCGCTGCACTAAAATGATAAAGACAGCATTTGGGAAGTTTTTCGTGCAACAACCTATGAAGTTTATACACCACCACAATTGTGGTTTTTGGGCTAATGAACACTGAAATTAAACTATCACGGAAGGCTTTAACAGTTACGATGCCAAGAACGCGGGTTCGAACCCGGCCAGGACCGATGGATTTTTTCGGGGCGTAAAAATCCTAAGTATGGCTTCCTTCGGAAGGGAAGTAAAGCCGTGGGTCCCGTGTCGTACATTTACGGCACGAAAAAGAACCTCAAGCCTGAAAGAGAGGCCTCTGAGCAAAATTTGTCGGCCGTTTCACGCCCTGAGTTGAATGGGACGCTAATGACCTGAGCTGTTAAAGAGCGTCCATAAATAAATCATTCAAAAAAAAAAAAAAGTTACGATGTAGAGTGGATTGGTCATGAAACCAGTGCAATAGATATTTTGAGATTTTACAAAAATTTCAGCAACTTGATAACAGCTGTCGTTTTTGGCCAGGTGCAGTTAATGTGACAAGTGGTTTGGTGCAGCACCTCGAGGTTTAGGGATTAGGAGTAAGAAATATCATGAATCAGATTAGCCATGGTCATTCGATCTCGTGCCATGTAATGTTTCGCTTTGGTGTATCGTAAACCGTTTAGCTCCGAAACCACATCGCCTATTTTCAATAGTTAATCAAACAATTGTTCTAAGTCTTGAATGTGAATAGTCAGTTACGTTCTACCTTCTTTGAATCTATGGCAAAAGGGAAATAATTGTAAATCTCTAATCACGGGTGTGCATTTCGAACAAATTTTGTAAAGAAATGTATGAATTATTATTAATAATAATAATAATAATTGTTTCGTGCTAATATTTTATGGCAAAACTATTTTTATCTCGCCTGTTATTTTCGTAAAGTATAGTTCATGATTAGCATTGTCATTCGGATAAATTTTATGACTAAGTTAGTATTTAAAATTGAAACAACTCTATTTCTTTATAATATAGGAATATAAACTTGATAAGAAACGCAGTTGTTAATAAAATGTTAAAATTAACCAAAATTGATCATAGAGCGTCACATAGTATTACATATAGGCTATTCGATGTAAAAAAGTGAGCAATATGTATGATTTATTTTTAAATTTTATTATATTTTATTCCACTACAACATACGAAGATCACCTTTTTCATGAAATATAAAATTGCTTTGTGTAATAGTTTTCATGGAACAATTCACCAAGTTTACCGTATTTTATAAAAATGTATTTATTGTTTGTAGATGCATGACTATGGAACTCCTTAAAATTGAATCTGAACAATAGCTCACATTTTACAAAATATTATTATATGTAATGATTTAATACACACAATTAAAAGAAAATCCATCTTACACATATTTGAATACTTTCCTCTTAAAAATAATTAACAATAAAATTATGCCAAATTGCAAATTATTAAGAAATTTAAAAGTTTCTCATATATACTCCAAAATAAATGAGCATAGAAAAAAAAATTTCATATCAAAAAATAAAGTGCTTATATATCTTTCGTTCTGATTGAATTATCACACAGCACTCTCAAGTCAAAGTAGTACATCTGACTTCTCTCTGGTCCCCGCATGACCACAATAAGCAAGATTCAATTAGGCACTACTATTCAAAATATAATGTAACGGAATTATTTTATAGAAGTTCTTGATGAATAATCAAAATAAATTCCGAAAATTTTTACAGAGAAAGAGGAAGATGAATTAACCAATATTTTCGCTTTTACTGCTTTCCAAAGGAAGGTTAGTCAAATTTAATTTAATTAATTAATTAATTATTATCCCTGTTGAAATTTTGCGGTAAATATGGAACGTATGCTATCAGATCAGACTTTTTAAATGTCCAGTATTAATTTTGATTTTTTTTTTTTGGGGGATATTGTTCATTTAACAATTATATCATACACTCTTTGCATTAAAATTAGAAAGCAAATAGACGTAAAGAAAAGCTGCCTTCACAAGATCATACATACATTTGTCTTTATAGATATTTTTCGATGAAGCATTACTTTTCAAACCTCCTTTGTGCCCGATTGCATATGGAATGAATCATATGAAGAAAACACATACTAAAATCTATATGGGTATTTTCAGTAAGAGAAAATTGAAATAGGTACATATAAATAATTTAGCGTTTTTTGAATGAAGAGAATATTCAGGTATGAGATGAGACGAAATTGCTGCCGCAACTGAGTGGTTATTGAGGGGCATTAGCCGGAATCGCGGTAGAATTTCCCAACGGCACGGCGGTACGTTGCTAATATATCAGAAATAATTGTGGATCTCTAGCTCTGCCGTGCTCCTTTAGTATGCATAGCTCCCTTGAGGATAGACCCAAAGGTGTCCCGCAGTACATGGGAGAAAGACGTTGCCTAGATGTACTGGCAAACAACAACCGTATAGCAATATACTTTCACAACAACAAAAACAACAACAACAGTCAACTCCAGAATACACAAATCTTAGTTTGGAAACGAAAAAAGGCCCGAGTGAGAGAGAGAGAGAGAGAAAGGATGACAAAACGCATTTAATTAAATGCTGCGTAAGCGGATGATGTAATCTTACATTATACTGTCTTATGGTTGATGATATTGCAACTCGCGGCGCTCACTCCTGATTTTTCATTCACACTTTCTAAGTACTGAATATATTTGACATGGATCTGCCGTGGTGTGTGATAAACGTGGTTAAAAAGAACGTGAGAAATGTAAAATTTTATGCAACAATTGAAACCTGCAAACGAACAGAAGAGAATCTGTCACTGGTTCCAGCAGTCTGTCAGGTTCTCTGTTCCTGTTAACTAGGAATGCAGCGCCGCATTAGTTGCTCAAAGGAATCCTTCCATGCTTTTGTGAAATAGCTGCACAGCACCAATTCAGCATGGCTGACCTTCTTTGGAGAAATTTCATTTCTAAAGAATTGTGACCACCAGGTTGTCTTATGCCACCACATGCTGAAAGGTTTCTGCAAGAAAATGTACAGACTTCGGCTTCCTATAACATAACACATGGAATATATGCTAATTACAACCAGTTTTACAACTTGCCAAATAATTGCTGTTGTTGTTACCTTTTAACAACACACCCTTCCTCTTGAAACCATGTTTTTTACTTTTTCTTGTATAGATAACGACCCGTTCTCCATGCTGCATATTACGAATAGTGTAGTGTTTCGCGAAAAGAATGACACATGTTTAAATTTCTTTTATTTACAGTGAAGTTATTGCATTTTTATCTTAACATTATCTTATTATTTTATAAGTGATAGTTTTGCTAGAATATTTTAAATAGCGTTTTCACACTATTGTGGCATCAGAAGTGGTGATCGCTAACGATACATGCCATGAAGTTGGGACCGGAATTATCGTGTGAGGAATATTTAAAGATATGGACGGTAATCTATTATTTATTTATTTTAATCGGACTATTAGATGTCTTGCCTCGGCTCTTGGAGTCATAAGTGCGATACTTCCTAACTATCTGGTTCCAATGCAGGGGATAGGGATCTCAGGGAAATTTTGGACTGTTTTTAATGACGTAATGTCATGAGGGAGAAAGACGATTGTTCACTGTAATAATGAAGTTCGATTTATTTGACAACTGGGAAGGTTCTGGAACATACTGCGCTTCGTCGGATTATAGTTCGCTGTATTCACTCGCGTATTTTAACACAATTGTGACTATTCTTACTATTACGTTGCGCTGCCTGACTGTCTCTCACTGACTAAACGATTTACTTTGACTCTTCGCGACGATTTAACTATTCTACTAAGACACGGAATAATGCATATACTGACTAATTGTCACTCTTGCCGCTACTCTTACTGCTGTTACTATTAGGACTGCTTCCTGTCGCGAATGCTTCTAAACTTCAACTTCTTATAGTTAATCTCTTATGCGAACTCGCTCCTTAATTGCGAAAATTTAATTCCTTTAAATATTATTAAACTTGGTTCCTTCTAGAATATTATTGGATCATACTAGCGCATGATCTGTTAGAAGTTTGCTGTTATTCGTTTTTTTTATAGCATGTTGATTGGTTGAAGTTTCTGGGTTTTACCAGGAAATATACATTTTCTATTCCCACGCTACCAAAGTCGGAGATGTCTGCCTTTCACTAGATTCTTGCGATAAAGCACATTTCAGCAATGTATGCGGCCCCCCTTTGAAACAGCGAATACCACGGTTTCTGTGAAAACGCGTGTTTCTATATGAGGTATTTCCTTTTGACGGCAAGTACGTTTTCAATTAAATGCATACTCCAAGCCGCTTACAGCGTAATGGCATCTGGCGTCGAACAGGGCACCGGCTAGTCTGCCCGAAAAGATTTAAAAGAGTTATATTTAACAAAAGACCCTTTTCTCAGGTAAAGCTAATGTCCTCCGACAAAGACAGCATTACAAAAACAACAAAGACACGTGCTCTGTCAATCATGGTATTACAGAAAGATAATTTGAATATTACTTACTAGTAAAAAGATATATCTAAATACATACACTAATCCATATAATGTTGGGGTCCTCATTTTAATTGTAATATTAATGATCTTGATTGCCTGAAACAAGATAGAATAGGAAAGTTTGATACATTTTCTGCTTCAAAGTTATAAATTTGGAAAATAATTTAGAAACCCCTTCCAGGTTTATGTTTATGACAAATTTCAGAAATTTGCAATTGATGAGGTTGAGGAAAATCTGGTCTGGGAGGGCAAACCTAGTTCAATTCGAACCTCAGACTTCCCGTTTACGAGTCTGTGCCTAAGAGATCTCAGTCCCAAAGAATATTGACCCTTATTTAAGTAATGATTTATATCAACTTTATCTTTATCGTAATATTCCCATTGTCAGTAACTGTAGGTAGATATGTTGTAATGTTGGCACTTGAGCCAAAGAGACTCTCATTCCTATATTTTTAGTTTAAGATTTAGCGCATTACTGGGCTGTATAAATTGTCCTACAAGGTTAGGAATTGGACTGGATCCTAATAAAGAGTTCTTTGTCTTTGCAGAGCTTCATACTCTAGTAAGATTTCCATGGGCCAGTCTCAAGGTGTTTCCACAATGGCTATCATTCAGGAACCATAGTTTTCCTGCTTTGCTTCTTATCCCTTCCTATCAGTAGATCCTTAACCAAGGTGCTATCGATTATTTTAATAGGAAATGATCTTGGTCGGGAAATTTTTCCATCTTATCTGCAGTTATAGCAGTTTTCTTGTTAATGCCTCAGAGAGATAGCTGAGGTAGAGATAAGTTTAAACTGATTTATCAACTAATTTGTAAAATCTCTTTTACCATTACATCCCAAGCGTTTATAGAATTAAATGTTTGTTATTATTCTATCTTTTCAATAATAATTTCGTTGTGCACAAACCTTAGGCACGTTTCTGAATCCATTTTGAATCTAACATTTATTTACTGAATTAAAGTGTTTTCACATAATTATACGTTACGGTTACAGTTAAAGGACAAAGCTCTCCTAATTTGTTAATCTCACATTTATTTCCCCTTTTGAAAGCAGATCTACCAGTTATTCTTTTTCACTCTTCAGCTAAGTGTTAGTTTTTCTAGAATGATTCGATATATATTTAAACACTAAATATAAAAGCTATCATTCACTTACAATTTGTTCTTTTCCTCAAAGCACTTCAGGCTTTTGGCCTATCGCAGTTTCCTCTGCCTCCGCCGCCCGACATCACTGGTAGAGTACAATGTGCACAGGAGGGCCGTAATCAGCACACCGAATTTTCCCATCAAGAGTCAGTTTGATCAGAGGTCGCTATCTTTCTATCAGGCAGTTTCTCAACTGTTCTCCTGATAATGTTTACTTTTACATTTACATAATATATATATATATATATATATATATATATATATATATATATTGTCCTTTCTATTAGTGCATTGTTGCAGTTATTTAATATATCTGATACTTTTTTTTATAGAAATAAGAAACCATTTCTTTCTTCTTAGTAAAGAATCCATTACTGTAGCTTTAAGAGTAATGTTTGGGTTTCCCCATCATTATAAAGAATTAGATAAACCACTTCCCGAACTTTTAAAATGTAACTGCATATATTATTGAAGCTATCTTGATAAAATAAGAATCAAAGGACATGAATTAAGACAACTTTTTATTTTAAAGAGATTCATTGTTGAATTTTTAGGGTTATATTGTCGCACGCACTCTACATGGGCCGCACGGTTGATTTGCTGTTGCTCGTATAACTGTAATATTTAAATTGCGCATACCGCGCACGAATAGATTCATCTGTGAAGCCTTCCTGTAACGTGGTCGTAAGTTACTCTGAACTGCATAGAATTCAGCACAAAACTGCCTTCTATTCTGTTGTGACCACTATTTTCACAAAACACCATTGGGTGATGAACAAATCAAATTATGTTCGTCTGTGCCGGTATTTCTATTTCTCTTTCCTTTTACCCAATACTTTAACTAGGATCATCCACTATGTGACGTCATCCTTCTGTGTTATAAACTTCTTGTCTTGCACTTCTCGTTTCATTTGGTTCTGATCGTTTGGTAGTGACTTCATTAGTCGGAACGCCATTATTCATTTTTCTTTAATGGCGCTGTTACCTGTGGTAATTTAAAAGTTTGTTTGCCTGGGTTCAAATCCAATTTTCGCCCATTGATCCGGGTTCTAGATAAGGTTTACATTATAAAATATATTTTATGTGTAATAGTTTCACAGGTATGAACTAAAATATCTTTCTTTCTTATGACATTGCTGTCGCAGCACTCCTTCTCCAAGTTCCATTTTCATGAGAATTCCTACTCCAAGGCACCCACACTTAAACTTGCCCTTAATTGGTTAAATTTATTGGTAACACGAGTATTTTGAGAAACTTTAATTATGTCCCACTGTGCTTAATTTGAAGTTTTGTAAAATAGTCAATGCTTGCAGTTTTCTAAAGGGAAATTTTCTTGAGTGTATGCTATATTTTAATTTTTGTAAAAAATTAGATTAATATTAAACCTTTTTTATTCCATTTACAAGGTAACTTAACTTTTCTAGGCCAAATACTACGAAGTTACACTAGTTGTTAAATAGTAGCAACTCACACTAGAATTGATAAATTGGAGCAAAGAGTGGTAGAAATTCACATTTACAATTTTTCATGTTGCTGTACACACTTAGAAAAAGTCAACAAGTATTCAGAAAATTATGAATTTTTTAAACTCCTGAGATATTTTGACTAAACCTGTATAATTATGTTGTACTTATTATTTACTTCCTAATACTTTAATCACACAATAACATTTCTAATAAACTCTTCAAAAATATTAAGTTAAATGAAATGAAGCATTTAGGAAAATAATTGGTATTCCAAGTACGTATATTTTTTCAGTTTAAATGACAAACACTAAAATAATTAGTTCATGAAAAAATTAAAAATAAAATATCGATTGACAGGTTGTAGAAAACAAAGAATTTTTAGAAATAAAGCTTTTCTTAAATAGCAAGGCGATTATTGTGAAAGAGAAAACACGAGGACATTTACGAGAAGGTAACGTTTAGTCGCTATAAACTGTTGTTCCCTGTGGGAGATATGCTTTGCGGTACACGGAGAAGCTTTGGGATCCCTGTGTCACTGGCTTTAGCTGAGGTTAGGACGTAATAGTTGTGACAGTTGGAGGTACATACATAGACCGTAACCCAATTAAACTGAAACCGCAAGTGGATTAGTTACTACCTGACCGTGCTACTTCCCTTGCATTATGAAACACGGTAACGCTCTTGGGTAACTTAGTAAAACGTTCATAAATATTAACAAGCTATATCATAAAGTTCGTGATTAGATGGACAAGTTACTGCCCAGGAAGAAGTATTTTTACGTGATAAAGTTGGTATATAAGTGAATTCTATGGGATGTTTCTACACCAAGATAAGATACTGCGCAGTTTGTGGTTTGGAAAGAAACATCGGGCAAAATCTTCCATTCTGTATCTTCCGAAGAATTTGAAAAAAATGGACACTTTAGGTTGAATCCAAGAAGGAAATGTCCGAAAATGGCAGAAGCAACTGTACACAAGGCAAAAATCAGACTTTTGGCTCCCGATAGGTGAGCTGAAAAGACACACTTGCTGTCATTGATTCCGCGTAGCTTGTCTGTGCACATCCGAATGCTAGACTACACATGATCTCCGATGCGGTGTGGTTCCAAAACCCCACACTCATATTTGGATATTGAGATTCCTTTTCATATTAAAAAAAAAAAAAAAAGGTGTGTGGAGTGTTCTGTCGGGACGTCGCATAATTGATCCTATCAGGATTGTGCAGAAAAAGTTTCGCTGTAACTGAAAATCGGATGGGGGATAGAGCATTACATTCATACAGGGTCCAAACTCTTTAATTAGGGACGTGTTTGATTTAGGGTAAGATGACTAAAGTATGACAGAGTACGAGAATTTGCCCGGAGAAAGAATCGTGAGAACATAATTCCGGCGTACTGCAAGGGGACGGTAGAATGGAGAAAGATATAAGTACTGACCTCGGGGGAAGACAACAGTGTTGGACTTTGCTGGTGGATAGGAGGAGGGAGTAGGTAAACTTTTAAACAGAGTGAGACAATTCAGATCGAAAGAGGCACACAACCTAAAAGGGGGGAGGAGTATGGAAACATGAGTCAATTTTTAAAATTATTTGTACATACCGCATATGCGAGGGAGTTAAGTTGGTATTGTTTTCTTCTCTGTTTATTTGATTTAAGTATTTAAATTTATTCCTACTACATATGTTTTTCTTCTTTTTCCATTTATTTATTGCATTATGTATATTGTGTGTATCTTAGGAGTTAAATATCGGTTTGCGCAATTTTATGCATTTTCTTGTGTATTGGGTGAGCACGTATGGTCCCAGAACCCGTACGACGTGAATGAGTTGGATTTGTAACAAATTTATTTTCTAAATAAATACACGACTGCTGCTGCTACTACTACTACTACTACTACTACTACTACTACTACTACTACTACTACTACTACTACTACTACTACTACTACTACTACTACTACTACTACTACTACTACTACTACTGCTGCTGCTGCTGCTGCTACTACTGCTACTACTACTACTACTACTACTACTACTACTACTACTACTACTACTACTACTATTAGTATATATAACTGTGGGCACTACAGTGATTATGGAAATCTGGAATGTGTTTGTGAATTAATTAAAGAGAAATATCCGGAAATATCCGGACGCTTTCAACAGGATTATGGCACCAGCCACTGATATTGGTTCTTTTGTAACAAGTCATGAACTTTCATAGAACTGCACCGAAGCATTAGACGAGGAACTTCCAACGCTTGGTATAAGATTATCACACTTCTTGTAAATCAAGACACGTCTGAATGAAAAGTGACCGAATTATATCCATTCATTTGGAATGTTTAAGCAGAAATGTGTTCGAGAGCCCCACATAAAGCTATAATTATTAGAAGTGAAAAAATCTGATCCACTCTGCTCTAATTCTTGTAGTATCTTTTTCTGACTATGGTCAATGCATGTCCATGTCTATTCTGCTTATCTATATGTCTAGTTAGAATTATTCACTATGATAGTTTTTTACCACACAGAACCTTTAGGAAAAGAAAAACTATAGCTAATTTTATTACGTCCAATCCTTCTGGATAAGCAAAGAACTTACCTGTCTTGTTTACTATTGTGTACTTATAACGGACACATTATATACTTCTGCTCGCACGTGCAAAAAATATTAGGGAAATAATAAATGATATAATAAATGTAGGAGTAGCGAAGAAAGTTCAAAAGTGTGAAAGTCAGTTGAACCTCCAGCCTATTGTACGTAGAATGTAGAACTGTAAAATGTTCCTTACAAAGCAGTGAATTTATAAACAGTGCTAACAGGGATATCTGAAAAATTTAATTAAATCAATTATATAATTAATTTCCAACAAACAATTCATTAAAACAACTTCCTTGGTAAATTTTTGAAAGTATGTTATTCCCAATGTAACAGTTTGTATATTATTTCCCAAGGAAATATCACTAAACTGGTGAAATTCTACTACAGCTGAAGCCATGAGTTTAGTAATCCTGAAAGTTGATTCATCTCTTTCACTTAGATGCATGCAAAGTTTATAGGTGCATTAAGAACGTTTGTTTCCATTTTTATTTCCTCATTTACATTCTCATTAATATATAAAATGCACTTATAGATATATACTAAATATCATATTTGATATGCTAATTATATTTTATTTTACATAAACATACACACATTGTTTTAACAGACGAATTAGTTTCTATTTACTGTAGCTTATTCATACAGTTGCACTTGATGTTTCTTATTCCTATGTCAGAAACTTACTAACCGGTCTCTTTGGAATGTCAGCTTCAACTAAGAAGTATACGACATATGTCACACGACAGCAATTTGCGCTTTTTAAAAGCATTATCTGTCTTAGAACGCCACCTTTTCACGTCTTCGACTTCCATTGTATGTGCAATTCTTATTAATTTTTATTGCAATAAATAGCTACAAATTTTTGTTTTCTTTTCGGCATTGAAACACTCTTTCTACCATATAAAAGTAAACACTTGTTTATTATAATCAGTGAAGTATTAAAAGTACTGTCTTAAAACAAACGTCATTTTCAAATTTACTCGCTGTTAATAAACCGAGCAGGGTGGCTGCTACAGCAACCCTTGGGACTCGCATTCCAGAGGTCGAAGGCTCAAATAATTTGAAGCCGGCAGGTCTGACCTAATTTTGGTTTTTTCGTGGTTCACCCTAGTCACTTAGATGAATGTTGTGATGGATATTTACATTCCAAACTTTTTCGTTCTCTCATTTCATTCGGTAGCAGGGTCGAAAGTGTCGGGGAGCGGTGGACTGGTTCGGTGTGACGGTGACTTGCGATTTGGTATAGAATCGGACCTTCTGAGGGAGGCTCGGATCCTTGGGGTACTAGGCCTTCAACGGTTTTCAATGTGGAAATATGAAGGGGGCTACGCTGTCACCGCCCATGGATCCTGACTGCCAAGTGTCTCCCTCATCTCATCTCTTCCTTGCTGGAGAGCCCTCATTGGGAGCGTAGGCACAAAGGGTCACAAATGATCACATATTGTCTTCAGTCATCTTTCAGCCAGTGCCATGTTTTCAGATCAGGTTTTGGTGTAAATAATTAAAGGACACCACTTTCAACTTCTGTTATGTTGTGGAATTTTCTTCATGGAGAAAGAGAATCTCCAGTTCAAGATTCGAGATCAGGACTATATGCCACTTGTGGTGAGTTTGTGTATTTGTTTGAGCGGTATCGATGCTTTTTCTGTTTATATATTTGAGCCAAAGCAGCATAAATACTTCCAAATGTTGAGAAAAAGTTGAACAGTAAATTTGAAAGTTATTCGTGACTGCACCTAACATGCTGCTAGGGTTAAACGCCCGCTTGCGATACAGCATCTTTATTGCAGAATAGTGTTCTTGTAAAATCAACAGTGTAATTAGTGATTCAGGCGTTAACTCACGAGATCGAGAACTTCTTGCGGTTTTATCTCTGACTGGCGATGTACTTCATATCTTATAATTTTTATGCGCTTATTTAGGAATGTTCATGCAACATCTCTGATGCGTTCTCAATATTCCACGAACACATGACAGTTTACAACCCCTTAGCCTCCCACTTCACAGAATAATCGAACCATAGCAGATGCTTTAATCTAATAAAATGTCTATTTATTTTAATATATAAATTACTTCTTTGTAAAACATATGTAATGACAAATGCTAAGATAGCAATAATACACATTTAAAATAATCCCGTCTCATTATTTCGTTATATGTTTAGAAGTGCTAAGGAAAGGATAAATGGTATTAATTCCAGTAAGATCGGCATTCGGAGTAATATTGCTCACCTAAGTTTACCACATGGCATTAAGCAACTACTTACATATTATATGTAATCATAAATTTCACAAATTTTCGTGTTAGGCAATGTTGTTATATTTAAAAATCGACTCATTTTAACATTCTAAATGGAAGTTAATTATTGAAAGTGAATTTCTCGTGGTCCTATTACTAACTGCATGTAACATGGTTACGACAATATTTATTTACTAGATGTGGAAATTCTGGCATAGTATAAATAAAAAATTAATTAATTCTTAATTAAACATTAATAACTTTTAGTGTTTTTCAAACTTTTAGATGAACAGATGAGAGTTTGTCTTTTCTAGTTAGTTCAATCCATTCTTCGGCATTCGGCATGAAATGGAAATAATATTAGAAAGAATGCCCAAGAGACTTACTCTTTGTTCCGATCCGGTAGTTTTTGCACAGTCATTTTGTACGGGGTAAATAAACTGCAGGTCTCTTTGTGCTGTACAAGTTCTCTTGTCGCCTGCTTGGACTGCTCGACTTGGCAACTTGTACCATTGACGTACTTGATCGTATCCTTTCCAGTATATTGTATTTTTGTTCGAATGTTCTACATAAACAAATGTTTTGTTTATTTAAGGACGCTCTTTATCATTTCGGTCATTAGCGTCCCATTCAATTCAGGACGTAAAATGGGCGATAAGTTTTCTCAGAGACCTTTTCGAAGTTCTTTTACCCAGAGATTTACTTCCCTTCCGAAGGAAACCATACTTAGAATTTTTACAACCTAAAAAATCCATCGATCCTGACCGATTTCGAACCCGCAACCTTGGTAGATGTAACTTGTGTCAAATATTCGTGCGCAACCTGTATTTGTGTCTCAGTTCAAACCGGTAAAAGTCCTTTTCTGACATTCTGTCGGCGATAATGTGGTGCACTGCAAAATCTCCATTCTGTGCTTGCAAAGAATAAATCAAATCTTTTGTTAAAAGGAAGACATCGGAATATATCTTATCCTCTTTTCTAACTAATGGTTACAATTTATTCTGTTCCACCAAAATTAAAATAGAAGTAGATGGGAAAATGTCGATACAAGTTCCGTTATATAACAATGATGGATGATGCGATAGGCGGTGCCACTTTCATATGCACGTGTTTTATCTGCCATCACTGAAATTCTGTATATTGCGTTTATTATGTTTTAGCAAGGAAATAGAATTTATTGTGAAAAAGGTTTTATGATATTTAAAACTGTCTATCTTAGCAAAAAATAGAACATAACTAAAGTCCACCCTATTTTTAAAATAATTACATTTTTGTGAATATAAAATAGGTATTACAATTTAATTATGTGTTGGCACAACATTTTCTTCTGGGATTCTGTAGATATTTCTTTAACAGACTCTCCCTCACAATTTTGAAAATAATGTAAATATCTTGGCTTCTGAGAAGCATGGCCGAGTAGTAACGGAGCTCATGTCCTTGTTTGGGTAATGGAAATGAAGTCAGCAGGAAACTTGCGGCACTTTTATTTTTCTTTTAGCAGAGAAAGGAGTTCCCTTTGTTGACCAGCATTCTGTGATCTTCGCACCTGGCATGACTAGGTATATAATCAGTAAAGCTTAAATGTTACATCTTCATATTAAATACTATCTTTTAGATTCATTTTATCATTAAAGAACACGATAAAAATTAATTTTCACATTTAATGAATATAAGATGATTAACATTTATATTAGCTTCGCCATGAAACAGTGAAGACTTGAGTTTTCAGTTTCAAAATGTCGCATTTCTTACCCTTGACACTTGTTTATCTCCATTAGTATATCTGTGTATCCTGTGAAAACAAACTTTGATAAAGCACTTTCATTGACGAAATAAAAACAATATGCGTTCATCACAAATATACCAAACAAAGAGTAAAACAACTATTACGTCTTCTACATATAGAGACAGAACTGTGCAAAACTCAAGTTTTATTTTAAACGCAGATAATTTTATTTTCCTAGTGCTGCATTGAACAAAATAATACTGCAAACATTGCTTCCTGGTAGATGCACTAAAAGACAATCACAAAGCAGAAAAGATCACAGATTAATAATTTAAAAATAATTCACGTAGCTAAGTACAATCTGATATTAAATATATCATAACAACCTGCAGGAATCAGTTGCTCTATACAGACACATCGTCTGAATGCTATACTTTAACATTTAAACTGAAAATTTCGTTTTCGTTTGTATTTATTTTGTAATGTTGTTATGTTTATGAAACAAAATTTCGTGATAATTCTTTTTAATGGTGTTTTATTCCAATTTTACTACTGTAGCATCACAAGCGGCACTGATGACACATGAAGGGGAATGATGATTGGCAAAAAGTTCCAGAAGAAAGTGATTAAGGTGTAAATTTAGCATGTCTTAACGGCATTGGTGATGATTTAAGAAAATTTCAGTCTTGTGGTCATACTATATTTATAATTTAATGTACGTTAAACAAACCAGTAAAATTTGATTTGCACATCATATGCAACCTTGAATGCTTTATTCGTGCTTCCTGTTAAATCTGAAAATTGGGTTTTTGTTTTATTCATTGTGTATTTTATAATGTTCGTAGTACTTTTTCCTGTTCTCTCTCTGGATGACTTAATTTATGATACTATGCTAAGTGCTTTCTTTCCATGTTCTCAATTACTAATTATGCTTTTTCTGTCTTATTTTTCAGGTAAGTGTTCAGAACAAACTGGTGAGTAGCTAAGTTTTAAAGCTAAGTACGTTATTCAATAAGAGGATATTCTCGAAGCTGGAAATTGTTTAAACGAATATAAAAACAATTTTTATAATATATTAGAGTTTGGTGTTAAGAAACTGGCAATAAAAAGTATAAGGAAGACGGACATGTGAGTCAAAAAGTTGAAGTAATTTTCACACGCACTATTAAATTCATTCCTTTAAGTAACATCTTCGCTAGTCAGGGAGTTATTTACTTTCAGAAACTGAAATAGTAATAGGATGCCACATATTGTAGTCGCAAAGAAAAGTATAAACATAAAATAGTTTAAAGACGAAATGAATTAGTACGCCTGTAATCTCTTTATCATTGTGAAAATGAAATGTGTTCTTGAACATGACAGAGGAATCAAGTACTTGACCCATTCGAGTCATATGACGAGCTGTACTCGCATAAGGTAGTAAAGGCATACAAGTCGCATGACATGCACAGCTCGCAAGTATGCGTTGGTTAATAAAACTGCATGTATTTGCATCTCTAAATCACCAGTTGTATTCAAAGGAAATGAGAATAGAACTAAATACACTTAGTTCAAAATCTATAAGGTTTGCGTCGCCATCCGTTATATGTTCTGTAAAGTTACTCTTTCATTGTAAAGTACAACTAATCTCAGTAGCCAAAATGGCAAGGCAGGTAGTGAGATGTGAGGATAAAGATAATTTGCGAACGTTTGTTGAAACCGTTCTAAATGTTGACGGCGAACTTAGAGCGAATTTTCTGATTTTGAAATAGAAAATGAAGATATAATTGGTGCTTCCGTTTATGAATCTAACTCTAAATGTAATTCAGACATCGATAATGATAATAATGATAATTCCGCTCAGGCCCTTCAAACTGTGCTGGCATTGTGACGCAGAAGAAACAAAGTAATTAGAACTAAATAAAAACTGATAATAGTCCCAGTGTGTATAGACATAGTGGAGTCTGTAAAGAATTACTAAAAAAAATATAAGTCAAGGCCACCTTGAGAAATTGATATTATTTTGAAACTTGTGGAACCGCTGTTCGAAAAAAATTGTGCCGAAACAAATGTTCATGCTACAAAGCAAGTGTACAATTAAGAGAGAGGAAAAAAAACTGAAAGCTGGTTTGATTCACCAGGTGAGATTAGAGCATACCTTGTTCTAGTTATTCTCATGTAGCAAGTGCGAAAGTGACGAATTCGACTATACCGCGGTACAGTGAGAGACCAATATCTGGAGAAACGAGCAGACAGTCACATTTTCTGCAATTCATCGACGACAGAAATGAAGACCGAAATGATAAGCTAAAAAGATTAGGCCTATCTTTCAGCATTTTTCTGCAAAATTGTCAGGGATAAAAGGCTAACGAAATTCAGAGATCGTCTCTCATACGTGCAACGCAAAAGAACCAATCTGCAAGATTTGGAATAATTTTTTACAAACTTTGACAATATTCAAACATAAAAATTTATATAGTGATGATATGACAGATCCCAGTCTTCCAGCAAGTGCTAATGTTGTACTACACGTGTGGGACCCATTGTTAGACGGAGGCCAAACATTGTATATGAATAAATGTATTCTGCTCCAGATCTCTTTAGAGGATTCGTGGATACAGAAACTAGTGTACCGTGAGAGCAAATAGGAAGGAAATGCCGCCTGATATCTCTCATAATAAACTGAAATGTAGCGATTATAAATCATGGACTGCAGTGTGTGAGGTGAAAGGATAATAAAGATGTTGATTTCCCATTGACGAAACACGAAACTGCTGACATTACAACAACAGGCAAGCGAGAAGAAGGAAAGGTCAAACACTCAGGGAGGAGGCAAAGAAACCAGATTATGCCCTTGAGTACCAGAAGGAAATGGCAGGTGCGAATTTGCAAGATCAAATGACAGCTTTGTTTCCTGTAATGTGACGCGCAGTTAAAAGTTACAAGAAAATATTTTTCTATCTGCTAGACATACAGCTGTTTCATTTTGTGAAAAAGACCAGCTACACGGACTTTGCAACCAACATTTCTCATCTCTGCTTCAAAGTGTAACACTACCAGAGTGCAATGTTAAGAGGTCAGTCTTTATCTGGGAATACCTCATTGAGACTGCAAGCTAAATTATGGGCCCATTTTCCGATGCAAATTCCCTCCATAGAGAAGAAAAGAAGGAAATAATAATAAAAAAAAACCGTAACGTGTTGTATGCTACAGTATCGCAGGTTCAATCTCGGTCAGGTTCAATCTATTTTATCGGCATAAAATCCTAAGTAAGGCTTCCTGCTGAAGGGAAGTAAAGTCGGGGGTCCCGTGACGCAGATTTACGGCACGAAAAAGAATCTCAAACCCAAAACAAGAGGCTTCTGAGCAGAATTTATCGACCGCTTCACGCCCGAATTGAATGGGACGCTAATGACCTGAGATGTTAAAGAGCGTCCGTTTATAAATCAAAATCTTCTTACTCTTCATTTGAAGAACTGTTTTGAGATCTAACACCCCAACAATCATATTAGGCCATCAAAATTGTCTAGTCAGTACTTCCAGTATCATGCATGCAAAATTTCAGGAAACAAGTTATATTGTGGTTTATTTTATGCATTTTACAACACATTGTGCAGCTATACATGGATTCAGATTTCTGAGGTAGTAATGAGGGCATTAAAATACGGTCCCAATGGGTTAAGCAATCTTTTGGGATGTTAACGTAAAAATTGCTACATGAGTATTTAACTTCTGTATTTTATCTTTCTATCCGGGTCCAATTTTGTCATTAAATTGGTATTTGTGAAAATAAAAGAATTATATTTATCTTAACTTAAAGTTTGAATATGAGAGAGCCTATCTCAATCGCCAGACAGATAGAGAGATTGATTGTCCCCAAGATTAATGACTGGAAAGCCCTGGAGTCGATACCAGCAGAGATCACAGGTAAATGCGCATTGCGTGTTAATAGAAGTGTTACAATAAATAGCAAGTGTAGACTAGACTGCATTTAGTCAATAATTTTCTTCTCTGACCTACAACGTCAATATACATGCTAGATAATCATAGAGTTACAGAGTTTGTTTGTTTTTGTTATTTTGTTATTTTATTTGTTTATTTATTTTCCCATGCTTGTATCCGCAGCCAAACACAAATCCTGCCGTTTACAGGCTCCCTCAAAGACAGGCGCTTGAAGCCACCGTCGCATTTCTGCAGGAACAATTTTGATCAATTAATAATGTTTTATTTTATGAGTATTAATCTAAGCAATTAGAGGTCAAAATGTAGTCTACTGCAATCATTGTTTCTGATATCTACGGAACCAGCGCGGACACAGTGTCAAGGGAAGGCGTAATCTGAACCGACCGAACGCTTCGCTTATCTGCGTAACAAACCAAAAATAAATATGGTTAGTACGAGTATGTTTGTTACCCAGCGTTCACGGTACAATTATCGCACGTTGAAAAGTTGTATAGGCTTTATATCATAAGAGGGAACGGTTGTAGTGGTTCTCAATCTGTGGGTCGGTTACCCTTGAGGGTCGCGGTGGATATAGCGAAAATACTTTTATTTCAGAACTTATGCATTTTCAGCTCAGTTCTTATTAAGAAGTTCAATTAAATGTTATATTGTTATTAATTGAACCCGTTAATAAGCAGCGCAACAATAGCTATTGTGAGTAATGCCACTTAATTAAAGGTGCTTGCGAATTTGTAAATTAATTGTTATTAAGCAGCGCAGTGATTGAAGGGGGGTTCATCAATAATTTCATTCTCGAAAAGGGGCTCGTACATGCAACTTTGGGAACCGCTGATCTAGTACTACCCCCCTTTAGAGTTTGCACGGACTTATGGGACGAACCTCATAAATAAATTCTAGTCAACCTTCTTATAATTGATGCTAAAGCAAACTGGATCCTATGTAGTCTATTAGCTCAGACCTGAATAGGGTAAATATTAGCTTCTTATTGTAGGTGTGCAACACGTACAACACATAATGCGAAACACTTAATGCATTATCTCTGAGATGTATCAGTGTAAAATATTAGTTTCTTATTGTAGGTGTACAACACATGCAACACTTAATGCATTTTCTATGAGATGTATCGGTGTAAAATATTATTTTCTTATAATAGGTGTACAACACGTCTAACACTTAATGCATCTTCTCTGAGATGTATCAGTGTAAAATATTAGTTTCTTATTGTAGGTATACAACACATGTAGCACTTAATGCATCTTCTCTGAGATGTATCAGTGTAAAATATTAGTTTCTTATAGTAGGTGTGCAACACTTAATGCATCATCTCTGAGATGTATCAGTGTAAAATATTAGTTTCTTATTGTAGGTGTACAACACATGTAGCACTTAATGCATTTTCTATGAGATGTATCGGTGTAAAATATTAGTTTCTTATAGTAGGTGTGCAACACGTGCAACACTTAATGCATCTTTTCTGAGATGTATCGGTGTAAAATATTAGTTTCTTATAGTAGGTGTGCAACACTTAATGCATTTTCTATGAGATGTATGGGTGTAAAATATTAGAGATGTATCGGTGTAAAATATTAGTTTCTTATTGTAGATGTTTAACAAGTGCAACACATAATGCGAAACACTTAATGCATCTTCTCTGAGATGTATCAGTGTAAAATATTAGTTTCTTATTGTAGGTGTACAAAATGTGCAACACTTAATGCATCTTCTCTGAGATGTATCAGTGTAAAATATTAGTTTCTTATTGTAGGTGTACAAAATGTGCAACACTTAATGCATCTTCTCTGAGATATATCAGTGTAAAATATTAGTTTCTTATTGTAGGTGTACAACACATGCAACACTTAATGCATGTTCTCTGAGATTTATCAGTATAAAATATTAGTTTCTTATTGTAGGTGTACAACACGTGCAACACTTAATGCATCTTCTCTGAGATTTATCAGTATAAAATATTAGTTTCTTTCTGTAGGTGTACAACACATGCAACACTTAATGCATCTCTTCTGAGATGTATCAGTATAAAATATTAGTTTCTTACTTTAGATGTACAACATGTGAATCGCTTAATGCATTTTCTTTGAAATGGGTGAGTGTAAAATTCATGTTTGTAGTACCCAAAGTTTAAAAAGGGAAATGTCATGATGCCACAAGTTCATGTGTCAGAGTTGGCAGTAAGGGTAGCGGCTATAAACAAATGAATGACATTTAAATTTCATTGTACAATACAGTTTCTTTCAAACGATCCTTACATGTGAAACAACCCACTTATTCGCAATGCCAATTCTTGTTTCTTTACGATGAATGTTAGAGCTCTAAATGTCTCCCCTCCTCGTCATTAAAAATATCACTCAAAATCTGTCGGAATACATCCAAATTGCCTTTATTACTATCAGGTAAGTGAACTGTACCCGGTGAGTTACAGTGCATAATGCATTTTGTCGTAGAGATTTCATTGAAATTAAAAAATTAATGCCAGCAATCGCTTCAGTGGTATGATCTGATAACACAAACCATAATTTCACATTCCAAGGATAATACGCATAATTATAAAATCGATTATGAACCCGAGACATATTTCGTACATGAGGGAGTCGCTTCTCGGCGCGATTAACGAACGGCTTAGAGAAGTGCGATTCAAAAATATAATAAAGTGTATCTTTCTCTCTTCCCAAATGAAAATAAAAAATTCCGCATCCTTTAGCCACTAAAAACTTATCGCATAAAGCTCCTGCTATAAGCTTGCGCCTTTTCTGGTTCTGCACATTGGTTCAAGTACTGTATAACATTTCTAGCCCCTGCTGGAACATCCCCACTCGTCGCAGAACTTAAGTAAAGGGGGTCAGACGGTGCTTTTCTCTCCCATTTTAGCCATCCGTGTAATATTAAAATCTCTTTGTCATTTTACTGGTCGCCTGAAATGGGGTTTTCCGAAGACCTTGCGTGCGCTATTGGATTTTCAAAGGACCAGCCAAGACTGCTGCCTGATAGACGGTATATTTTCCCCTTTGACTGCGAACAGGTTCTTTTTGCTCTTTTTTATCCTTTCCCTTCTCCCGGATTTTTATTACTATTGACTTGTGAACCTTAACTTGACGGATGCAGTACATAACTGCAATCTATGTGTATAAATCCATTTAAGTGACTTTTGATGAGAATATAGTCTTATCTTTAGAATATATTTTCATATAAGTTGTACATACAAAGGCGGGCATATTGCAATGAAGGTTGGCAAACTTGCGAGGGGTTCAACAAGTAGTGCAGCTTAAATATTTCCTGTCAGATTTTTATTTTATAACTTTAGATGTTTCTCAACACTTTAGCTATGCAAGCAATATTTCATACCTTGCTTCATCTAGATCCTGGAGCCCTGTACCTCTCTGCAAATCTGTCTCTCAGTCATCTTCGCTCTGCGGCTATGGTTTCCTTGTCATCTCAAATCTGCTCTCGCAAGTTGCATCTTTTAAAGGACCGAAGAGATAGAAATCGGAAAGTGCAATATCTGGGTATACGGTGGATGACAAAGGAGAGTTCACCGAAGTTTAGCCTCTCTTCTCTGATGCACCTTGTGAGTGAATTCGGTTACGCCGTAAAGAATAACTGCTTTACTCATATTTTTGTGAGGAGGAAACGCATCTCTTCAGAATACTATACTTTTGCCGTGTAACGGTATTTTGTTCAGAAGTTTAGCATGTAAACCACCGCTTTTCTCTTGTCCTTAGACTCGAAGTGATGAATCCAAGTTTTCCATCTGTCGGATTTTCATGCAATGTGTGTTTGTTCGCTACAGTCATATTTTATCTTAAATGACATATTTTTAAGATTCTGAGCATTTGTTACATTTTAAATGTAATTTTATGCCGTGTATGTTGCAATTTTATTACTAGCATCATTTTTAAAAGTATTAATTTATAACATACATTTCTTTTCTTTTACTTTCTTTTAATTTAGAAATTAAACTGAAAGTAGTATGTAGAAATGGAAGTAAATGTAGCACAGGTTTGCTGGGAAGCTGCGTGTCACCCTGGGCGAAGCAAGTTCCAGGAAGAGAAACATGAAAATCTGTCAATATCGCACTTTGAATTCCCAATGCAGTGGGAGTCACTTCGACCAAGCACTACTACAAGGAGAACATCTCTTGCATTTCCAATAGCTTGTTGCGTTTCCGCTGCAATGGTTTACTCAGACTTAGGAGTGATGCTTATTGTCTTTAAGAACGAAAGTTTCCATACCATCAGGCCCCCCCCCCCCAAAAAAGTCTAAAATAAAAACAAGTACAAGTGAAAAACTTCGCAGTTTTAAGAGGCATTTAAAAATGAAGTGTTAACATACAACAGAAAAGTGTTTTATCATCAAACATGTTAAAAATAATTGGTACAGAGAAACGTTTTCAAGTAAATGGACTTTTACGCTCTAGTACACGTTAAAGTTGAAATCCGCAAAAAGTATTCCCGTTCAGCAACTTTATGGTGAATATTAAATTAACAAAATATTAACTTTATTTTAATTTTCCCATGATTTCTGTGTAGCTTCATAGCAGCGGATGTGCCCCTGTGGAAATTAACTATCCCAGCTCTACATAAATTCTTTGAAAATTACACAGGACACAAGGTTCATGACAAATCAACTCAGCACAAAAATGAGGGTCCAATGTTACAATGCAAATTACTAAAAAAGACTTAGAGGCAAATTGTATAAATATTGGTTGAATAAACAGTGGATGACGAAGGACAATACATTGCAAATTTTATAGTTAGCTCTCAAATTAGCTGCTTTATTTTTCTGCTTGCTGTAGAAGAATTGGAAGTCATTGTGCTAAATATCTGGAAGCAATTAGAAATATAGTGGGTTATTTTGATACCAGTAATGTAACTCAAAAGGTTGTGACAATTCTTTACACCCTGGCCAGCTCGTAAGGGAATTTACATAGCAGATAATTGATAATCGTTATATAACACTTAATATCTTGTTTTATTGCATAAAGGAATGTTGCATTTAACAAGGAAATGCATGTACTTTGTCGTTCCCTAACAGCCTCAAGCTTGTTCGGTGGATGGCGGAAACAACATTTTGTATATTCGCTAGCTGCAAACACCTTTTGAGTCGTAATAATACTTTTCAGTAGCCAGTGGAGGTGTGATTGGCCTCTCACACCAAGTGATAGTATGTTTAAAGGTCAACCTATCGGATGTGAAAGCTTTTAAGAGTTAAAAGTTATTTTATTTTATGTAACATAAAATGGGTGAGTGGAAACTCGGCAATCACATTAAAGAATTTCAAGATCCCAGCTCCCGTGAGCGCGCCCTTGAGAACTCCTGTGAGCTAAGAAAACCACATGGCGACATTTCAAAGATATGGGGAAATATCCCCCGCTAAGTATTCAGTTGAGTTGTGACAGTTGGAGAAGTTTGAGCTAACGCACCGCACGCAGGCAGTTTACATAGTTCGTGCATTTCACGCATTAAGTTCTGACAAGTCAGTCCATGCAATTCTTCTCGCAGTTCATGCAGTTCACGCACTCACTTCATGCACTTCACGCATTCAATTCTGACACGTCAGTTCACTCAGGCAGTTGATACTTCAGTCGTTGGTCAGAGCACGAGTTATAAGTTGTTTGGAGCAGTCGTCTGTTATTTAAGTGATAGAATGTCAGTTCACGTGGCGTCGTTCAGTACAGCTCAATCAGTTTCTAGGAATGCAAGGATGCAGTATGCGGTTTAACTCTAGTATTATTGCATGCCTTCGAAATCCGCTCACTAAATTAATTTCCGAACATTAAATAATTGCGTCCAGGTGGCCGTCCATAAACTCACCCTCAAATAAACTCACCCTCAAATAAACTCACCCTCAAATAAACTTATCCTCAAATAAACTCACCCTCAAATAAACTCATTCTCAAATAAACTCATCCTCAAATTAACGCATCCTCAAATTTAAATGAAGCAGTGCCTTGCAATTTGCATCACCTCCCTTCACCTGCATTTTCCTGTGACCACAAAACGGCGACTTCGGGCCCATGAGATACTCGGGGTACGAGGTAAATACTCTGTAAGAACCACTTACATCGAGGTGGTCGCGGCCGGCAACAAATAATCGTGATTCGTTTAACATCCGATTTATGCCGCCCCCGCGAGCCGCCCACATCCATAAAAATCACTTCGAATTTGGCGCCAAACGTGGAACCACCACTACATCGTCTACGAAACCGTGTGTTGTTCCATGCAACACATTTCGCTCACCTTCCTTCTGCCATTTCATAGGTAGCATTAAAATACGTGAGTCGTTTAGTGAATTTTGAGACAGTAAATTAATGTCGGTTCCTGGCAGGACTGGCGAAATAGTTTATAACATTATTTCAAAAAATCCAGCATATGCAAATATGAGAAATTCTGGAAGGGCCACGTGCTGTAATGTAAAGAAAAAGGATAATAGCGGAAAGGCGTTTTGTGTACACAACTTTTTAGTCATACGAGAGTAAACAAAGTTCCTCACGCTAATTGGACACCCTAAGAAGCAACAGAAGAAAATGCCGCTGAAAAACCTAAAACATCAGTTGGTGACTACTGTAATAGAAAAGCTGAACCCGACGAGGACTAGAGTGAGACTATAATTTAAAAATAACAACTTCATTAATTATTTAAAGGTTAATTTTAACTGCTTATTAAAACTGGGTATATTTGAAGTTTTAATGACGTAAATGTATGCGTATACCAGCTATTTTAGTGTTTGAAAAATCAGTTCCTCTTTATAACGCACAATAATTATCAGGGATTTAATTTGGAACGTTAATTGTATCAAAAGTTTAATATGTTCTATAGAACCTATGCCATCTAAATCTGAACTATGACAATCACAAATTAACAAATACTAAGAACTTTTGAAAGTAAATTTATGAGCTAGAAACGAGGAGGAATGAAACGCAAGATACAAAAATAAATTGAAAAAATTACTAGATAGACAATAAAGACACAAGAATCTGATGATTAGAGCATGTGGAAAGACAAGAACAGAATGCTATTTGTATTTTTTTTCATAGAACGTTGAAGTTCTTTTATAAGACAGCTGAATATTTTGAAAAGAATGACTTGTTAGCCAGGCATTAAAATTTTGAACATAATGGATATCCTTAAAACAAATTTAGAGAAGATAATGTTGTTAGATTCAAGACGAACGAACCATGCTTAGCCAAAGAAAAATGCAGCGGATGCAGAAAGGATTCATTAACAGGTGTAACTACATTTACTATCTGTCTTCCAAGTATGATGTTTTCTGTTCAAGGTGACAAAAGAAATAAACTTGAATTTTTTGCTGGGAATTCATTCAGGATTTGAAACTGGAAAATATAATTGAGGTGGATGAATTATATGAAGAATTTATGATCATTAAAGAATCGATTAACGTAGGTAGAAGAAAAAACAGTGAAAATTCGTGCCAGAACAAGCGGTTGATAATTACGAACTCTCTACCTACAGAAAAGGTATAATGGTAGGTAGCTTCTTCTCTTATTTTCCACTCTTCCATCGAATGCTTTTGTAAAGAGAACCTTCAGTCAAGGAAAAATATTTTAGACTGATATTGGGAACAGAACTTTAGGTGAAAATAAATTTCAATGCAGATTGTTATGAAGAAAAAAATAGCATTGTGGCTTGTGCTAGGAGCAGTAAGAAGTACACACTGCATTGAAAAATGTTAGTATTAATGTTTTTTTTTTTTTTTTTGAGTAGTGTTTAACGCCCGTTTTTACTACTGAGGCACCACAGGCGATCGACACTGATGATACATGAGATGAAATGATAAATTGGGAAAGGATATTTGTTTTTTAAGGAAGGAAGCGTTCCAGGCCTAAGTTTAGGTACCTCCCCGGCATTTGCCAGTTATGAAGACTGAGGAAAACCTGGAAAAAACCCCAGTCAGGGAGGGCGGTCCTGGCGGGATTCGAACCGCAGACCTCCCGCTCACGAGTCCGTGCCTTAACGACCTCGGCCACCCGTGGCGGTTTAGTATTAATGTGACATATATTATTAAATATATTCATCTTAGAGGTATTAAATATTCATTGTTAGATTTTTATTATTATCAAATGGGTGTTTGATTTTTTTTTCTTTGTATTCCTTTATGTAATGTTTGAATTGTTTCTTTTTTGGCTGAAACTAATCCAAGTTTTTCAGGAAACTTCTTTGTAAATTACGAGCACAGTTGTCATCAAATGTACGCTGAAAAGTAAAGATAAAACAATATCGCTAAGTTTAATAAATTAACACCTTTCCTAAATGTTTTCCGCACTTTCAAATGTGTCATGTTCCTCATTTTTTAACTTTCCTGTCCCTTTTTTCATCTTGGGAGATTGAGCCTAAACGTAATTTCTACAAAAGTGGCACACAGCTTGTTGATATTTGGATAGCCAATTTGTAAGAATAAAATAAAGCTATTCCCCTTCAAAAAAAAACTTAGAACTTGTAAGTTGCCACTGCTGTAATTAACAATACCGTATACTGGGTTATTCAAATTTGTAAGGGAGGGCTGCAAACTTTTGAGTACTGTGATTTAAGCTTTCATGCAATATAAAACGTTTTATCAATTAATTTTAATATATTTCAAAATACCAGTAACATTCTTTTAAATTCTCTCCATTTACTTACATAAAAACGGCAATTTTTATAGTATGTAGTTAAAACGTTCAATGTTTTATTAAGAAAAATATTAAAGCACATTCAAAAATGTATAAATATGTACGTATATTATATTTATGAATAAGAGGAGAAAAATGTGTTAATCTTTTCGCAAGTTATGCGGCCGCAAATTATATGCTTACCATATTAACAGTTTAATTTGCTACAAGAGACATCGTGGCAAGCACTAAGCCTGTAACGAAAAAGTGGGGATATCAAACGAGGCGGAAAGATGTTCCAGGCCATTGTTAAAAGCGAAAGGGGGCACGAGGAAAATGAAACCACCTGAGCTACATCACCGACCTTTTCGTACAAAACTGCGCAGCCATGAGTACCCGTCTGGTTGCCTAGCAACGGGCCTGGTGCTTATTAACATTTAATTTTACAAACTGCAACAAAAAGATGAAAATAATTAGCTGACATTAAATATTCTTTGTAAATAACAAGGATATATAAGCGCTTATTACTTTCACGAACAGAAAATAATTATAAACGTTACACTGCATCAATGCACTTTAAGATATGATTTTGCTAATAAAACAGAAATAATTTACAATACTATTACTTATTAGAAAAGTGTTCGACTGCATAACTGGTTAGAAAAGTTATAACACACTGCACCTGTAGACATGTAATATTTGTCTCTCTATATATGCTTTGGCATTAAGTTGCAACTTTTCCCCACTTATACAGTACAGCGAGGTGCCAGGTAGCTCCCCTGGTGGCACTATTACGCTTGCTCTTGCTCCATTTTGTTTTATTCTTGTTACTTTATTATTTTTTTTATTGGGGTGACCTCTGCCTTTTCAAGTTTGATAAATTACACTGAACAATAGATTTTTTTTTTTTGCATAAAATCAGGAGTTTATGATGTTTTTTCTCTGGCACCCTCAACGTTTTCAGTTCTTGTTTTGCGCTGTCTATAAATTATAATATTTTCTTAATGTTAAAGTGAATAAGTAAAGAAGAGACCTAAAAGCACTAAAATGTGTTTATTTTATTATTATTTTTGACAAAAACCCTTTAAAATGTCGTGTATGTTTATATTCCAACTATCGCATATTTTGTTTAAAGAGTTTTTCTTGCACGTTTGTCAGCACTCCCTACACTGTTTATGTACGAATCCGAAGGTGAAGTTGTATTTCAAAAACGAAACATTTTCGTTGCTTCGGTTAGCGATGAGCCAACACACACCGCATTCACAATTAGTGATTAGCGTTACTAAAACCGATGTATTGCTTGTTTTAGCTTCATCATAATAAAAGCTGAAATATATGTATATCTAATTGTTTGTGGGTTCTTCATTTGACGGGTTTCTAAATTGATGCTTTTCATTTTCAAATCATTTAATTCTTCAGTAACGCGACTGCGTCGTCAACTGAAACACCCTCACTGTTAGCCATGCTCCACTTGCACTATATAGGAATGGACTCACTTATACTTTTAAAAACACACAGGTCTTATCGATTCTTCTCTTTCACGTCCTAACTTCTGATTTGGAGCGGTGCTTAGATATTTATATTTAAACTGAACTTTTCCTTATTCTCTGAACGCGTTTATTCACTGGCTCCATCACGCCACTAGAGAGAAAACTGGTTTTATGCGACTATACATGTCAATTGTGCCCACTCAGTCATTCTTGTGATACATGTGAAAGAAAGCCAATAAAAAGAACTTAAATTGTGTATAATTGTAAAGCATATATTATATTTAATTCAGATATTGATTTAACCTCCCCATTTTCTTAAATTTACATTAAAATAAGTATAAAATAACATTATATACATTTCATACATAGACATCATTGTTGCGTATGCAAGTTGATAGTTCGTGCGAGGTGAGTATGGAAAAAGTAGAACGCGTGTCCGAAAAGCGGGATGGGAATTAAAGTTTGGCATTGCGTCATCGGAAAGAATGAAAACTGCAATTTGAAAAGTGATTGTTGGAAGAAACAAAAACTCTATAAGAACACTATAGATAGTATACTTTTGGCATGCATGAATGAAATACGTTACTCAAAATCGAAATAATGTCTTTATGTAGGCCTATATTATACAATGGTTTTCTGGGCCTCCCTACATCTCGGGGTCTTCGTGCTAAATCCAAACATGATATGAATACATTTGTACCTGGTGAGAACAGCCTTACAGTTACACTATTTGTTGATAGATCTAACATCATTTTGCCACCAGTTTTTATAAAATTACGCCTAATGAAAAGTTTTGACCAGGCAAAAGATAACTTTAAGAACGTTTAAAGTGCTTAATATTTCCAAGAAGCACTAAACCGTAGCAAGGTAGTGTATAGTTTACTTGCAATGTGCAAGTAAAGACATGATTCAAGAGTATTAGGTAACATTACAGCTGAAAACTATAACAACTGATCAACAAGTTACCAGAAGCTTATAGAAATCTTGAATGCAATACGTCCCCCAAAGTTCACTTTCTGCACTCCAATTTGACTTTTTCGTACTAACAGAGAAAGATTCCGCCAAGATGTTGGTATTTCTGAGATGGAGAAATCGTATCAAGTAAGATGGAAACCCAGTATGCTAGAACCTCATAAGAAGCAGCTGCAATATTTCCGGATAGTCTACTTTAAGAAAATCAGATCGTTTTGTTGCGATCAGAGCACTATTTCATATTATGGTAACTTTTCTTTTAATTTATCGCTTACGGAAAAAAATGTATATGGAACTTACTTAAAAAAACTGAGGTTACAAGATAAAAGTAGCTAAGGTCATATTTGAATTCGGCGCTCAATATTTATATATATATATAAAAGGAAGGACATGGTGTGGAATGTCAATTTTGTTGTTCAGTGATTATCAACGCTGTGAATGTTTCACGTCTATTTATTTGTTTGTTTATTCAACATTTATTTAATACTTTACACAAGCAATAAACTATCATAATTAGCCTGTGGTTTTATATATATATATGAAGGATCACTGAGGGAGTTTGTAAGAGAAGTAAATAATCCAGAAATTTTGAAGTGTAAGGTTTTGGTTACTCTGTTGCAACATCATCTGTGAATGAATGCCTTTCAAATATACGATTTGTTAACTCAAGAAAGAATAAACATACTCAATGAATGATTCTCTTGTGTCCAAGGAATAGAGTTGTAACTTTGTGGAGTAAATGCATTGTCAAAGTTCATACACCAAGTCTTCTATAACTCAATGTCTGCAATGGAGCATTCATCACTAGTTTCACACTCTCTCGGCTGCTAATTCTTTTACTGCAACTAATGAACGTATTCATGTGAAACTTGACATGAGGGTCTTGGTAAATGAAAAGATTGGTTATGGAAGGAAGATACCACTCTGAATTGTGATTGCGTGTTCGCAATCCTCGCACCAATTTTGCATCTGCCTGTACTATTGTTACCAGATCTTTTTGGTACGAACAATGCAAAATGCACGGTACACAGCGCGTTTATTGTTCGCACGTGCTAGTAAACTGCATCAATAAAGGAAGGCCAAAGACAATTTATTCCATAGTTTGAGCTTCATAATCCTCCTCCATTCATCATCTAGTGTAAAAAACGGGTAACTTGGTGAAGATTTTTATTGTACTCAAAGAAGTTCGAAAACTGTCATAAGCAACAGTGTAAAAGCTCTCAAAAGTCCTTACGCGAACTTCACAGGAGAGAGTGGCTTTTGCAAAAACATGTCTCCAAGCTTCAATAAATGCATATTGTTGTTCAAATAAAAACCTCCCTATGAACAGAAGTAATACCTTTGGTTCCAACACATCCTGACCTGCAGGTGAGTGGAGCTTTCACCCAAATGGGCACATCAATCTGCAAAAGATGTACCCGTATGGAACAGTGAGAATCTTCGCACCATGCACGAGACACCTTTTCTTGATGAAGACAATGGAGTCACTGCGCCTCATTATTGGTCCAAACTGAATTCATTCCTCCGGTGATTCCGTATTGTCTATTTTCAGCAAGATGGTGGCACCTACTACATCTGTCATTACAAAAGACTTTGCAATCTTTGTCACCTGATCCTACTCACACTTCCTTAGGGGCATAAAAGGAAGGAAACTTTATATCGCAAATAACCAGTTAAACTCGTAGAAATGCCCCCCCCCCCCCGAATATCTAAGGAAACTGTGGCTGTGGCTCCAAATGAATCGGTAAATATCTTCTGTAACTTGGAGAGTTACTGTGAGATCATTATGCTTTGCATGCATCAGCATTTGTCCTTGTCATGTGTTTCTAAATTAGACATTAGTTTGAAGTTATAAAGAAACATCAAGGGCCGAGAAAGATTAAAACAATCCGTGTTTTGGAAAGAATGTTAGTTAATTTATCGCTGTTTAATTATAATATACTTATAAATGTTTACTTATTCCTCATTAATGAATGGTGAAAGTATTTATATGTTGATAAAGGGGTAGAAAATAAACACGAGTTTTTCTGTAGAAAATGAAACGTTAATGGTTAAAGCTACTTACTGACTGTTCAAAACAATGGCATATTTCAATATGACAATGCTTGTATAGTAGTGTCAGCAGTTGAGCGTATGTGCATCATAATATTCTTCCCTCATGATATTAAACTCGGTCAATTAAAGTAATTTTAAAAGTAATGAAGGACTAGGGAATTTTGTATAATTGACTAACAACGGAGTGTATGACTTTCTTAAGCAATTTTCATGCAAACTCAAAGTCCAGAAATAACTCCCAAGAGCATCACCTGTTTCATTTTCTGTTATTGGCACTCTTCTTTGGAATACCTCGTATTTGAGAAAAACTGAAAACACAAATAGCAAAACCAAGTTCGATAATTCTGTTTAATGGGTTTTAGTCATATCACAGTCCGATGTACATAATAAATGTTAACCGTTGTTAACGTATCAGGGTTGACACGAAAACACCAAACCTGGGCCAGTCAAACTTAAGCTTTTCGAAATTTGAGGTTGGAATTACCAGGTGGTCCAGCTGTGTACGTAAGCCGTTGTTTCCCATTACGAGACCCAGGATTGTAATTTACGCTCGGGTTAACAATTACACAGGCCTGTACTGATTATTAGAGCTGGGCAGGCTATCTGATGCACCTGTCGGCTTGCTTTGTGTTCTCAGTCGAAACTTTAATTATCGTTGTGTTTCCGTGATATTAACCTTGGTATTATGCTATTATTGAACGCGTCTCTATCAGCAATACAAATTAGCGCAAGGTTATAAAATCATCTCAATCTTCCGCCTGCCACAGATAAAACCAGCATGTTTCTTGCTAGTTTATCTCCTACTTTCCTAAGTTCTATTGCTGTACTTCGTTTTCACTCTATGGTCATTTTCTAACATGGTAGAACTTTAAATTAAACTTTGTTAATATTCCATGCCGAATGATAATAAACATTGCAATGAGGAGTTGGTTTCCTTCATGCGTTTTCAGATTCAGGAAGGCCAAAAATAAAGGGTAGTTAGAACTTTTACTTCAGCAACTGGGGCTGCTGATTGGTTATATGTTTTTACTTACAGTCTTAACTCAAAATTATGAATGAATTTCCATAGCTTTTGGCGCATCTTGGATAGACTGCTTCACTAACTTGAACTCCCGAGATGTTTTTATAGCTCACAATATAGAATAAAATTCCAAAAAGGATTTAGTTAATCTATGTATGAGGAATAATTTTTATCTATCTTATTTCTAAATGTACATTATCCAATAATAAATTGAGTACAGGTTTAGAGGCTAAAAACTTTATCTTGAAATTTATACACTAATCAGAAAGCTGAAACATCCCGTCATTTGTAATGTTTTGTAGATTAAGAACAAGAAACATCTTGATTATCATGTTTTTGATGTGTAATAACAAAAGGTGTTGAAATGATGCCTGTTTAACTAATATAAAATCACAGAAAATGTGACATTTTTCCCTGCACTTTCCAAAAATAGCAGCTGTAATCTGTCCACCTGTAAAAAACCGAAACTTATAAATATAAATGTATTTTAACGAAATTTATACTTTTATCTTTTTATATAGTTGTTTCTTATTAGCTTAGCAATATTAATTAGCATTGTACTTGTAATGATAACTATGAAATTAAACAACTTCAAGCCTGAAACATTACCATTTATCCCATCTTCACAAAAGAGTGAGTTTCAATACACAACATTTTAATGAAAGATATGGAATATACTTGTTTCACAATAATGTTTATGTTTCCTGAAGAGAATAATTTCACACTAAAATATGTAGAAATAAATAACAATAATAGACGCAGGGTACAAGAAGCTTAGACTTTTATGAAGCTGGAAAACTTTGTTCGTTATGCAGAAAAATAAAGCGTGTTTTGTCAAGCCGGTTTGTTTGTGTTCTAGACGTTTCTATGTTCAGCTGAACTTCGTTAAACAAGGTTTTACTTCAAAACAAGAGAGATGATTTTTAACAAGAGGCTGGCTTCAAACAAAATAATAACAAATAAAGCGACCTAATATATATTAATTGTTTTGAAATGTTAAGTAGAGAGCCATTATTGTCGAGTTCATACCGCTAAGTCCCAGACAGTCCTTTGCCGCCTTTCTCCCGCAGCGTTATATATTCATAATCTCCTTGTTCGTGGTTATATTTCAGAAGCCAGCTGTAACAAGTTGGTATTTTGCTTGCAGTGCTCTAACGACTCTCTTAAGTGACTTTATTATTGTGTGTGAATTAAATTAAATACATTGGAATACCATCCTACAAGTTAACACTACAACAGAGGTAACATATGAAAACACAAACCAGTAAAGCAGTGTGTTGGTACATTTTAGAGAAAGTTTTGTTATTCCCGTTTCTAGAGATATTATAAAAAATATGTTCTTAGATTAGAGAAACAGGATAAGTAAACGATATAAAAACGACGTGTTCCAACAGATGCAGATTTTGATGACATTGCAGAAATATTAAGAATTTCTCCAAAGAAACATCTGCCTCGTATATTTCAAAAACCTCAATCCGTGCAGATATTAATTTGCTGAAACACAACCCTTACAGAGTTTTTTTTTTTTTTGGGTAGTGTTTAACGCCCGTTTTTACTACTGAGGCACCACAGGCGGTGGACACTGATGATACATGAGATGAAATGATAAATTGGGAAAGGATATTTTTTTTTTTTTAAGGAAGGAAGCGTTCCAGGCCTAAGTTTTAGGTACCTCCCCGGCATTTGCCAGTTATGAAGACTGAGGAAAACCTGGAAAAACCCCAGTCAGGGAGGACGGTCCTGGCGGGATTCGAACCGCAGACCTCCCGCTCACGAGTCCGTGCCTTAACGACCTCGGCCACCCGTGGCGGTCCCTTACAGAGTTGTTTTTCACTAATGACATATGCTTGACGACGTAAGTCATGTGAATTTCTGTAATTGAATTTTACAGAATTTTGCGAATTACAAATGTAAGTGTCCCTATTGAATATTGATTTAATTCACTTCGCAAAACAATAGCCATTGGATCATCGTCGTATGATGAAAAATTTGGCGTGTATTATGCAAGATCAATTTAGGCTTTTTTTTTTTTTTTTTTTTCCTCCCCATTATACCTACTTTAAATTCAGAGAGACGTCGCACACAATTCAAGTGTTTATATAATTATTCAATAAGAAAATAAGCATAGGATATTTTCAACAAAATTCTGCAACAGCCCACGCCGCTCGTGATTCTTTAAGGGGGGTTTTAATGGCAGAATAATCTCTAGAGGATTATGACCTTTGCGTTCCCCAGATTTAAATTTTTGTTCAAATTTGAAGAATGCAGCATTTAGAAAGTACATGTACATGTACCAATTGTTAATTGTAATGTTGAACGGTCTTGACTTCGCCAGGCAAAATAAATATATTATTATAATAACCATAAGCATCTAGTGTTTTATATTCCGCTTTTCACATGTGAAACTTTTGTACTAGAACGATGAATATCTTGCCGCATGCGGTTAATGTTTCTCAACCATGGGGTGAGGGGGGAATTAAAGAAAGCATCTCACACTGTATAAGGCAACATAAAGGACAGAAACGTTTGTTTGTGAATGTAATTTAACAGAAAATATAAACGAACATCATCTGCTATCTATCAGAGGATAGCCCATATATGATATTGTACACATATTATACGCTAATTCATTACTTCTTGCTGTTTTATTGAGAATAAGTTCGCTAAAAAAATTCACTCATTATAACTGTTTTTATTTTCCTATCCTTAATTCACTAATCATGACGGACTACATAAGCATTAATTTTCTATGCAATGGACGTGAGAGCAGAATAAAAAGGAGAAAGCTTGCAGACATAAACGGGAGGATGTGGTTTAAAATGTATTGATACACAGTGCAAGTATTCCTCCACATAACTCCAGGCATGTTTATATTTAATTTATCATTAAGGTTTATGTATAATCAGAAAGCAAAATTATTATAATTCTAAAGATTTTTCATTATTCTTATGTAATTTAAGGCAATCATTTTTCCGTGCCGCGAGCACAAAAAGTGACACAAATGTGTACTAAATAAATCTTATATCGCTTCATTGTACATTTCAGCTCTGTAGTGGATAATGTATATACCCACCAAGTTCAACTTATTTTAAAGTTCGCCATTTATACAACTTTATTGCGTTAAAGATAAAGCCTGAAAGGAAAATTTCTATTTGGGCCTAACACGCCCTTATGTAATGCCAAAGATATGTATCAGGTCTTTCCAATAATAGCATACCTCGCCCCCTTTGTAGTGATTTACATTGCCATAAATAAACTTGAAAGCACGTGCAGATGATGACACAAACGATTACAGACACCGAGGTAAACGTTTTGATCAGTGGATGTTGCAGCCAGAGTATTTAGTGAATGATGTTACTTACTTTAATAAACAACAACTTGTCCAGTTGGCACACAAAAGATTTTAAAAAATTTATAAATATAAAAATTAATTCCATATTAGATTACTTAATTAGGACTGTGAAATACTCGTCTTTACTTTTGGAGAAAATTCAGTGCACTGGTAAAAGGCCACTTTCTGAACCTCTACATGAATAAATAACAGTAATTAATAGTATTATGATTGATAAACAGTTCAGATCATAAAATGATTCCGAAACAACACCGTTAAATTTCAAATGTGAATTATGTGCTTCGTCTCTATTGAAATTCAACAGGATAATAGTTTCAAATAGCTAAGGAAAATCCATTGGAACTTATAGTAAGATCTTTTTTGAATATTAGCTTGAGCTATTTATAATTTCCAACAGAGATTAGTCTCATAATGTACTTTTATTGCTGCACCATCTCCAAAAGCTAATTGTGTTACAAAAATGTTCACTTTGATATAAATGTAATTCATTTACAAAAAATTGTTGATAGAATATAGAGTTTGATATAAGCGAGTATTTGGGATACAGCCTGCAGACGACATTCCAGACAGACGTGAAATTGCTATTCCATATTTAAAAAATTAAAAAATAATTGGAACCCCGTAACATTCCAAATTAATTAAATAATTAATTGCATCACACACTCTACTACGAGGAAAAACAAAATTTGTTAATTGTGTATAAAGAAAAAGTATATCAAGAGTGGAACATGAACTATATGATATCAATATTTAAAAAGAGAAACAAAAATAATATTAAAATATACAAAAGGTTAAACTTCAATAGTGTTCTTTGCGGACTATTTTCGAAAGCAATTAAAACTAATTAGAATAAACAATAGAACTATAAACCACCTAGTGTTGTCAAACAGAAAGATCTTCCATTTAATGTTTATTTTATTTATTTTTATAAAACAGATAATTGAGATGAACGTGTTTGAGTGGAAGAAGTACATGTGGGGTTAATGTATTTATAAAGACCTGTGACATAATATCAAGTATAATCTTTGTCTAGAAATGAAAGAAGGCAATAAAAATAAAGCATAATTACAATTATCAAAAAGTACGATGACGATAAAACATATGCTACGTTTTAAAATAAGTTAATACTTTTCATAATAAATAATAGAATTCAATTACATACTCATATTTAATTTTCAATGATTAAATAATAATTACTAAGATCAACTTGATTTATTATTTGGTTACAAAATTAAGAAAGATTTAAAAATTATGGGGGCTTATAGAGAAGGTATAAGAAATGGAACATTTGAGCAAAACTCAGAAGTGTGCTCAAATGGAACCAGATATTTTAAGGCATAGAAGTTCCTCTTTGTATTTTTACGTTTTAATTGAGTTCAGATAACACGAACATAATAAATAAATGCATAAATAAAAATAAACAAAAATTCATCAAAATACGAGAACTGCGGTTTTTTTCAACTGCGGATGGGGCATGAAATCAAAACCAGAGCGAATAGAAACATGATTTGATTGACAAAAGTTAAATACTTTTTAACACAATCACGTTGAAGACTGACGCACTTATACCGGTGCACCAGCTTTCCAATATCCTTTGCTGTCTGTCTGTTAAGCCAGGTCCTCCTAACCTTCATCGCTGGGAAAAGTAGGCGGAGGTATGTGATTTGAACCTCGCAAGAAGTTCTTGGGTGACACTGCACAATGCGGTCGGACATTGTCATGAAGTAAGACAGCATGTTTGTTTTGTATGGCTCCTTAGTCTTCTCAATATCCTACAGTATGCACCCGCATTCATTGTCGTCTCCAGCTCCATAAAGTCAACTGTAACACTGCCTGCTAGTCTCCCTCCCCAAAATATAAAAATTATCAGCTTCCTGTTGCTGAACATTTGAAATGATGTTCGGTTCTTCATTGTCGAAACGTTTCATTATGTATTACAATGTTTTCTACTTTTATCGCAGCAGAAACGTTAAAGCTGATGCCTTCGCCGCTTCTTGTGGTTGTCAGTCGGCATCTTGGGTGGTCTGTAATAATGTACGGAGTCTTCGGACAATCGGAAATTGTTAACCGACGGCTTTCAACCACTCGCTGCACACGTTCCACCTCAAGCTGGTGGTGTCAATGAAAGTGAAAAAAACATCCCTCGTATCTATAAAAGTAAGAAATCGGAGAACATGTAAATAAATTGAACAGAAAATGATATTGGCGTAAAGTTGGGGCAAGATATTTAAAAGAAATAAAAAGGTGCACTGGATACTTTTTAATTGAGTCCTTACTAAGTTATGGAAGTGAAATATGTCTATAACAAATTTAAAAAAGTCGGATGTGGAAATTTAACTATTTGAAGCGAAACGCAAGAAATTCAATACTTTGTGACATAAAAATGAAGAAATTAGAACACAGAAGTAAATGTGTTAGATTAGCTCAGTTACTGAAATGCTTTGGACATCGGATAACGATATACGAAGGAAGTTGTCAGAGAAGAAAAATAAGAAGCAAGCCAAAACGAACGTGAAAGAAAAACATAAGAGGGTAAATTGAGGATCGGCGATAATTGACTCAGAAAGATGGCGACCAACGATAAGCTTTTCAAATGTAAGAGGTAATTTTAATGTCCGTGTTTTCATTATTTTCTATACATTCTTAAAAATTCTGGTACTAACTTATTATGTAATAAATGGATTTTTGCATCACCACCCATTGTTATACCTCCATCCTAGATGTAGCATGCTCACCTTTTATTTATTTATTTATTTTACAAGTAACAGCTTCTCTTCAAACGCCATATACAGCAGCTCTGATTTCGTGTTTTGAATATCTGAGACAACGTGTGTGATGGAACCCTTCAACTCATTTACTGTCGTAGGCTTGCTCAGATAGCACCACAGCGAGTAGTCTGCTGGGTTAATATCAAGTAATCTATGAACAGAACTCAAATTACGGGTACGAAACTGTTTAAAGGCTGCTGAGAAACTGCATCCTATTCGTAATAAGATCGATACGAGGTTGCAGAAGTAATACCATTTTTTTCTACAAACAGAAATTCATAAAATGTGAAAATCATCAACAACAATAAAAAAAAAAAAAACACGTTCGTTTTTTGCAAAAAAAAAAAAAAAAAAAAAAAAGACCACTTGTGTAATAAGCCAGTTTTAGAAATTATAATATTTCATGAAAATATTAGGAATTAAAATTACCTATCTTACCTATTTCTATCTCCCCCTTACTGTGTCACACCTTCAATTTGTTACAAGAGGAAACTTTACTCCTATGAACATCGGAGAGAATCAAGTAGAGAGATAGTTTCATCAGTTTATTCCTCTGATGATGTCCGCCACAGTCCATGACGAAACGTTAGGTCAAGATTAATATTTTATGGCCACTAGACCAGACCTGACCTCAAATCCCAGAAACATATTATTTTAACATTCAGAACTTCGGTCGTTGAAGCCTATGTATATAATTAAGTTGCCTCTTAATTTTGAAAAACCCCATCCGAAATTAAGCTGTTCCCTGTGCTATATTAAATGTGACAGCAAAACGTTTGTCCTATTACATTTGAGAACATATGTTTTGAAAATTGATAAATGACTTAAATAGCAGAAGAGATAACGATTAAAAATGGAAACATTGGCGCTTTACTAAGCATCATACATAAGAATGTGTCACAAACACATTCACAAAGCAATTGTGAATTAAAAGCAGTCTCCGTTTTATAAAGAGGAATTCGTAGTTTTAAACTCGTTTCAGGTGCACTAGCATTAAAAAAAGTAATCTAGTAAAATATTATTTCTGATTATGACAATATTAATAAAGGTAGTTTTAAATTGCGCTCAAATAGATGGTTAAAATAATAATTACTCTTTATCTTCTGCTATTCAATAGGCTAAAGAAAAAAAAATAAGAAAACAAACAAGAGCTGTCATATATAAAAACTAGAAAAAAAATCAAGCACTATAATATCTCTGGCTATGATTTTGGATAAAAACCAGAAATAATATTTTAATGCTACAAATGATAATAATCTTTACAGTTTTAAATGCAGTTTAGAAATTATAGTTGCAACTCTGATCGAGTAGAATGGTCAAAAGATTGCTACTGTGTGTGTTTTCAGCTTCAATTTGCGATTTACAAGCATTACTTTCAAATATATTCCATTTCTTTGAAAAAGTATAATTTTGCATGTAAGTTAATTGCCTTTTACCCTGTGATGGGTACACAATTACGAGACAGAATGAAACTGTATTTCCTGTATCTGATATCTAAGAGAGTAAATAAACTACTGGAATTCAGAAAAACTGCTTCACAGAATTGATCATGCATGTTGAATTCTACTTGTTATACTAAACAGGAAATGCAACGTTATTAACTTCAAAAAACTTGAGTTATCTAAAATAACCCATGAAGTCAATTTTGTATTTATTTTTCTGTAAATGAAAGTAGAAGTATTATCGAAGTTCTGTTTGGAGTATGAAAATACCTCACTCTGATTTACATACCCTTCCCTTCTGGAGATTGATGCTGGAAATTCTATAAATAATTATTTTTTCTCTGCTACGAAAACGTATTGCGTTTTAACATAAAAGCTTTGCACTTATTCTAATACCACTATAAACTGGAGAAAAACTCGAGATGTGATCACTGCAATTTTTAGTGTTGGCCAGCCGTGGCTGAGGCTCGACTGCCATACGTCGATAGAGAACAAAAATATTGACCAAAGGGCTGATATATGTTAGCACTTGTACGGCCTCCAGCGCGGAGAGCCGGTGTTTTTAGGACGCCTCCAGCGATGCGGAAATTGCAAATGGCCCCCGAGCCAATCTGTGCTTGGCAAAAATAATGGTTGTGGACCGCTGAACCGTTAATACGTCTCTGCTTCCCTAAGCGGCGGTGGGGAAATTTCAGAGGGAAAGTGACTTATCTGCAGGAACATTCACTTTATAGTATGCGGAAACTGTAGTTTACAATATGAATCATCATTTTTCTCTCAAGGAGTTGCTTACATTGCATTACAACATTTTGAGTTCTCATGGTATATCCTGAGTTATGAAATTCCGGGATTCATGTCGTTGAACTGCACATAACAATGGAATGGATTGTAGATTGGTCACTATGGTCAAACTGGTTCCTTAGCTACTGTTTACCAAGTAGTTTTGAGTTATCGCTCTATTTGCAGACCAGTCAGATATTGTGAAACGAGCAACAAAACCATAAGTTTCAGCTGCAATCCAACACAGAGAAGAGCTCTGACGATAATCTACCTGAAGTGCATAATATCAAGGACATGACCTGCTTTTTCGGTTTTCACAAAATATTCTTCAAGAATATATGTCGCATTTACAAATGGCAAAGCATGTACAGTCCAGGCTGTAAATCTATATATATATATATATATATATATATATATATATAATGAGTAGGGGGACTTTAAAGCTTAATCTCAAGCATGGAAGCGATATAGGGTGACTTCAGTCACTATCGGTCCCTGATTTTCAGAAACTCGTTATTGTTAAGTTATGCTGAGTATCGCTATCGGGAAGTATACAGCAGGAACGCTTATTAAGTAATTAATAAGTTAGGCGTAATTTTAGTGTACGGTACAGAAAGTTTTATCAATTTACAATTCTTTGGATCAAACAGTTGCTTATGAGGTAGGGGCCGCTTCATAAGGATCTGCGGGTCGCATACGGCCGCCTTTTGGACATCCCAGCCCTAGGAGGAAGTCTGGCAGGGTAAGATCAGGTGACCAGAAATGGCCAAGTCCTTCAGCTCACTTTTCAAAGTGGTAAACAATTTCAGACATGCTGGCAGGTTGTGCCATCTTGCTAAAATTAGCCAGTACCGAGTTTTCTGTCGTCAAAGGTACTCAAAATTCATGTCAAAGTGTATGGGGCCGCGACAGAGCACACAACACCACCATTTATTTTTATTAAAAGGTGTGTTATGAATGTGTGAGAATTTTCGCTGGTCGAAATACGGGTTTTTTGGGAATTGACGTGTCCACTAGGGGGAGACCCAATTATTGTGTCGGTTCCAACAGTTTGTTAATGCACATTCGGCGAGGCGTGGTCAACCGGTTCTAGTATATTGTTGGACTAATGTGCATGATTTAAGTATAATATTAAGACAAAAGGAACAACTTTTTTACCTCATTTTGTAAATGCAGTGCTTTCTGCACAATATTTAAAATTAGTAATTTTTAAAATTTTTCATTTTTTATGCCAGGCATAATGCACTGAAGAAATGCAGACTTCCATCTTTATAATAAGAAACTCTTAAACAAGAGTTTCACATCGAAAAAGTGCGCTTTTAAATGATAATGCATTTGAGTTTGAGAAAATGCTTATTTTTTTATTATAATGAAAATTTACTTATACTATAACTCTTAATGGAAAAAATATACTAAAAATTTAAAATCATGTTGTCTGGAGCAGATTTAGTTACAAAATATATATTAGACCATTTTTGAAAATATTACCCATTTAAGCCAGGAAATTTGGCCTCAGGTGTCTAGCGGTACCAGGTTCGAGGGATTCAAACGCGACCAAGGTTGATGGGTATTTTGGAACGTAAAATTTTCGAGCGCAGGTCCTCCGGAAGAGACTTAAAGTTGTCGTAAATGTAAGGCAGGTTAAAGAACTCCATACTCAATGCCCACCATTTCAATCCTAGTAATGCCTTAAACTACACTTAAAGCAATGGGACTATCTGACTAGTACATTTTCAGTTTAAAATCAATATTTCTTAAGGGCTTTAGTCTTAAATCATGTCCGCTCATGCAGTGGCTACATCTCGGCTATTGGGCGTTACCATGGCCAATGGTTCTTGTACTTCAACACCTCTCTTGTAATTGAAGTTTTCTTTCTGAGCCTGTTCCTTTCGGTCTTAAGAAGAAGGCTAGACAGGCTCTCTACTGCATGTTTGATTGTAAATGTTATTTTAGAATCTCTAGTTGTGTGAGTCCAAAAGTATTCAGAGATTTCCTTACCAACTGTTTCCTTCCAGAACTTCAGTTCACGACATACTGCATAAATGTGAATCAGTGCAAAAACGTTAAGCTCTGTGGAGGAACAAAAGACGAAATGTCTGGAATTCTTGAACGTTTGTCAAAAAATTCCTTCCAAAATTAGTAAATGTAGCTATTCGGAATGTAAAGGAAAACATTAGTAATAAAATCAGAAATATTATGGTAACCGAACTTAATGTACTATTTTCTACAATTGTTTAAAAGTTCTATTAATTACATTTCAAGAAACGGGGTAGAAATAAGTGGGCCTCCTGCATAAGTAGTTTATGCATGGGGGAACAATGTTTATAACTAAAACTTGGTAGGTTGGAGCCTACCTCTCTTTTGAGTCGAAGCGTACCATCACGGGGAAATAAAACGAATAAACACTTTCTCCAGTGGTCAATTTAACTGGTACTGAAAGTATTATGTTTAATTTGTTTATTTTAAGTTAAGTGTTTTCGATATATTAACTAATTCATCATTTTCCTACAAATATTTTCACATATAATCGTAACTGCAGATTCGGCGAGCAGTTACGAATTAGGTACATTTTTTGCCAGTAAATAATATTTATTGAACATTCTGCTACCTTTCCTACTTTTCTATTGACAATTATTTATAATGTTCAATACGAAATCCTTTCCCTGATGCCAGAACAAGAGTTAACACAGGAAGGATGCTAGAGATAAACCCCCAGAATTCGACCGGGGATGGGGATAAAACAGTTACCGATTATTGTAATATATTCCACATTGAACAAATTTTACTAACATGCAAATGCATAAATTTAGCCCTCACAATCGTACGTCCATCAACACAACATATTAGGTGTATCAAATAGTTCCTGGACTATAAAATACCATTTATATACTTTTGCATATTATCTTCGAAATAGTTCCCTTGAAAAGCAATACACCGGTCCCAGCTTTTCTATCACTTTGGAATGCGGCCTCAAGTGAATGCAGAATCCTCTGCAAATCATTCTGTATCTCGTCAACGGCGATTTGAGATGAGTCTTCATCTTCTGGAAAAGGAAGAAGTCCGCAGGAGTTGATTGTTCTCCTATAATCCTAATGAACAATTCCTCAAACTTTTGCAACTATCAGAGACGTTGTTTCACTTTTGAAGCTCCTATACCACTGGAAACGTTGTGTACGCCCCATTGCCTCATTGCCGCAACACATTTAACATCTCTGTGGCCGATTTTCCAATTTTAACACAAATTTCATGTTAGCTCTTTGTACACGACGAAATGGCAGGCACGTGCTGACTAACTACTCCCAATGTAAATACAGCAATGTCACTGAACACACTGCTATTTTACAGCTCACTAGCGCTGCGCGCCCAATCCTATACTGTTATTACAGTCTGGTAACATTTTGATACCACCTCTTGTCTTTGAAAAGTTAACTCCATTCCACAAAATAAAATTACCTTTAAAAAATTAAATAGTAATCCATTATTACTAACACTTACAAATTTCTGTTGAAACATTTTTAAAAGAATATTAGTTTAGCCTATTTTGAAAACAACTTAAAAATTATATACACTTATTACCATAAAATAAATTAGACATTTAAAATAATATTTAAATTTTACATACCACACAAATGCTTAAAAACCTCCATACTACCTGGTCACTGGGTCGGGAGGTCCTATAAGAATCAGAAAGAGTTTCCCCCAATTAATGTAAAGTTTAAGTTTCTTATTATTCTCTAAGACTAAAACATAAAGCAGATAGCACCAATCATAAACAAACTTCAGACATTGATTAGTTTTATTAGGATGGTCTTTTAGATATCATTCGTTTTAAATTAGCAAGTTGATTCATCGATATCTGAGTCGAAAGCAGCATTTTCTTCAATTAGACCCCTTCTCCATAGGAACAAAGTTCCACAAATATTTTTCTAATGACCATCTTTTTAAAATTTGTCACAGCTACTTTCTGCAGTTTAAATAACTTACAATAGTACATTTATTTTCAAGATTTGTTCCTCGTATAGTGCTCGAATGAAAGTTAATAAAATTTGCAATTTTAGAAAAATTATTGCATCTTGCTTTGAAATCGCAGAAATCTCCCTGTGCTTCCGCTGCATATTTTTCTTGGTTGAAAATGTACGCGAGAAGTGTGTTGGAAGTCATCGTAGATCGTCAAAAATCGATCAAAACGTTTTCCATGTCATTGCTTGTTCCTGGTCATCATAAATTGCCTAATCTCTCTTTCTCATAATTGCATTTGAAGTATGATACATTTTTCCGTAAATTACAGTAATAACTGCTTCGACTTTGTTGCCAGAATTAAACCGCGCTGCTTAAAATCTGTAGAATCTCAATAAGAGTTTGCAAGTTTTTTCTTTCTGACGCAAGGCCGGTGGATATTTCGTTATATTGTAGGAGTGTCCGAAAGGCAACTTTATGTACTCAATGTGCTTTCGAGTATTTGGTTCTTATTTTCCACTAATTTGCGCTGAATAGTATTTCTTTAGCAGAAAAGTCTTAAAAGTGAATTATAAAAGAAAGCAGTTGAAAACTTGCTAAAATTCGTCGATTCATCCAGTCCCACAAAAACATGAGTTGCTTGCTCTAATATCACGAAACCTTTGGCTCACGTTTTATGGTTGTATTACAAGATAGCTACAACTCTTCAAAATCTTTTAATTTCCTTCTTCTCCCTCACTCCTCATGAAATATTTTTGCTAGTTTTGTCAGGAGAATTGAAAGGAAGCTATGATAGCAACCTTTTTCAAAATGCAGATATACTGGAACTATATAATCAAAGCGTTCATTGCAGTAAACTGTGAATTCGCTTTCGTAGGTATCGCCACGTATGGGTTTTGAATTAAACGGCAACGTTTTTCTCTAGACTCTAGTTTCTACTCACTTGTAAGGCAATTAGAGATCGATTGGAATGCTGGGGTCTGTTTTCGAATCACGCTAATTAGTTGAATATTGGGCATTTTCCTAGTCAAAGTGCGCGAAGCTAGGAGCAATTTATTAGCTGGTTGGAACGAAATAACTGGTGTAATTATAAATAATATGTAAAATGTTTCAATTCACAAATTTGTAAATATCGTTCTTTATATTTTAAAACTTTTGGAAAAAAGAAGTATCTATTATTAATATTATTTGTTGCTCTTTCAAATTGCATATCTTATTTAAGCATTACGGTCTACGACCCACGCATAAAATATATTTATAATGTGTATATAGAATGTTATAACAATAAAGATACTGCTGCTCTACTAAACTATTTCTACTCTTGATTATTACTTTGCGTTTTTAATTTTGGTTTTCACAAAAGTAGACAATAAACAAAAACTATTCACAGTTTCCAGTTCAAGGAACACAAACTTTGCCCAAGTTCACGAAAACATACCTTGCGGATGACAGGGAGTTTGGTAACTCGCACTAATTGAGAGTAGAGCGTTGACAGCTGTGGGCTGAAGGGAATGCAAGTATTTAACCTATGGAAGGATATTCAAGACTAATCGTTGAAACCCAGGACAATTCCTGCTGGCGAGGTTGTCTCACATTGCTCTCTGTCGTTCAAAGGGGCAGCATCTGAGCACGTTAGACAGAAAATGGAATGGTAAATAGCGGCTATCCATTGTCTACTACAATTTCAGTGCAATATAATAATGGATTAAGATCCATTGCTGGCAAAAGAAGTTAAATTGATTACCAGCAACATGTTAACTCAGTTATCTTTAGATTGTTAGAGTCAATTCGGTACTGCAGCTTGCTCAAGGGCTGGCCGTTTGTGCCTACGCCCCAGGAGGAAGAAATTTGGATAGGGCGGTCAGCATCCATGGTCGGTAGGCGGAATCCTAAACCTTTTTTCAGATTAAACTCACCGACACGATTCTTCAAGAAGTTAAACTCGTCAGAGGGCCATCAGACGCCTGGGAAAAAGAACATTGCCATGCGCAAGCTTACTCACACCAGCACACCTTTCCCTGTCCCTTACGACCCCTGTAACAGAGTCAGTAGAATGAATTGAGTGGAAATGAAAGTATTCGCTTAAGCTATCAGAGATAAATCCGAAGGGATCTCTCGTAATCGAGTCCTATGAGTCACCTACTCTTTGTTTTGATTACTATAATGTCATCAGTTTGTTTGTTATGATGCTGAGGAGCGGTATTATGTAAACGAGTTGGAAGCAGACTTCCATTGCCGTATCGCCGGTCACAAATCAGCGTTGAGTTTGTCCCACAGGAACTACAACAGAGCTTACCTACCGCCACGGTACACTAACTGTTTGCGCAATAAACACATGATTTTACTCCTCCCAAGTTGTGTACAGTTTGTGGTTTTATATGTGCGTTCATTAGCGTAACAAGCAACATGACGCAAGTTGTAGTTATAGTTAGTGGCCGTGCATTATTTGTCATTGTATGAAAATTATTTAGCACCTCGGTGATTTTAGTCATGAAAGTGAGATGTGGAAATGTGGCGCCGCTCTGGTATTAATAAATAATGCGACAGCGCAACGGAACGACTGCTTTGAACTAATCTATTTAGTAGATCTGGTAAAGGAAATAGATGGTACAAGAAAATTGCAAAATTGCAACCACGGGTGGCCGAGGTCGTTAAGGTAGGACTCGTGAGCGGGAGGTCTGGGTTTGAATACCGCCAGGATCGTCCTCCCTGACTGAGTTTTTTTTTTTCCCCAGGTTTTCCTCAGTTCTCATAAATGGCAAATGCTGGGGAGGTACTCTAAACTTAAGCCTGGAACGATTCCTTCCTTAAAAATAAATCATTTCCCAATATATATTTCATCTCATGTATCATCAGTGTCCATCGCCTGTGGTACCTCAGTAGTAAAAACGAGCATTAAACACTATTCATTCATTTCACAAACAAATGTATCAAAAGCAATTCTTGCTTTAATTTCATCTCTCCTTGGAATGGTAGCGGTTGATAAATATTCCAAGTAAATCGTAAAGTCTGTACAGTCTTATATTTCTTCTACAAAGAGTAGCAGAGTATTTGTTTAGGTCAGGAATCCCTACATTATTTTTAATTCTTCAAACAGCTTCTCTATTTAAAATACATTAATTCGAAAAACTTGTGGCGATTAAAGCAACGCATTAATTTCAGATTACTTTTTTGTTTGTAAATTTTACTAAATTTTAGTTATTAGCGTTTTAAGCACATTTAGATTTTTACTAAATGGATTTCATTATTTTAGCCCAGGATAAGAAGCCCTGAGCACTCTCCAAGTAAAACTTAGCCTGGACACTTAGCAGATGTGTGCATCAATGAACTGGACCATGCTTTCATATATTTTCAATTAATTAACTGTTTTGTGAATAGTCCATGAATTTGCAAGGGTTGATCCCTCCATTTTTTACCCATTTCTAGTTTATTTCATTGCACAAGAAAGTCTCAAGTGTATAAGCGCCACATGCACGATTTCAAGCTCATACATTGTTGCATTACGTTATAGCATCTGTTGAAATGATAAAATGTTGACTCAGTAGGAAAATAGAACTGTGGTTAAATCGCTGCAAAGAGCATGTCCTTCTGGAATTCATCACGTTATGTGAACAATTTTCCATAAATTTAGTGTTTTTCGATATAGTTAGTAAAAAAGATGGTATCGTGAGTTTAAATGTGATGGAACACCCTACCAAGTTGAGCATAGCGGTGCTCCTTGGAAAAATCTCGCAACAGAAAAGGATAAAGCGCATTTTAGTGTTGCAAGACCAAGGGTCAAAGTAGAAGAAATATACATTTCACACTTTAGCGTATAGATATGCTATTAATTGCAAGATGTTGACACTAACTCAAAACTGTTAAGAGTCAACATTAAGATATCTTTCAGGCGAACAAACAATGTCTTAACAGATTTTTCACTGTGCATGAGTTAAGACATGTCACTTTAATCGTGAATCCAAAATGCAGCAAGAGTCTCCATCCTCTAAGAAATTCAGGATGCCGAAATCAGAAGGTGACTTTATAGTGAGGAGATACAGGTGTTATTTTCGCCCAATATTAGCAGAGAAGAACCAAATTAAGAAAACGTATTATACACATTTAATTTTAAAATTATGAGATGCAACCAAAGAGGGGTATCATGGAAATCTGGTGCAAGATGTTCTCTCTCCTTAGGATAATTCTTAAGTGATCAGTCTTGAGATATCAGATGTTCCATCTGCTAGCATTTTCACATTGTTCTCAAAATTGAAAGAAACCCTTTGAGAAAGAAAATTTTCATCAAAATTAGAAATCACAGTGAATATAAGCCTGTAGTTTGTATAAATCCTTTTCGTAAGGAACTGTAGAAATATAAGAGTATTCTGAGAAAAGTCTGTCGGAAATAGCCGTCGCACGCTAGTATTGAAATGTTGATTTCTTGTAGCATGCAGGTAAAGGCGCACTCATTGGTCTTGGAAGAGGAAGTTTGCTTGCGATGTAATACGAATTACTGCTTTTTAACTCTGCATAGAAGCGAATAACCCTGATCTCTAAATAGTTATAACCGACTAAGCGCCGACTCGTGATAGGGAAATCTGGGGTTCCATTCCCACCAGAGTCGTCATTGACTGAAGTTTTTACCGGGTTTTTCTCAGTCCTCATAAATGGAAAATGCTGGGAAGATACTCTAAATCAGGTCTGGGACGCTTTCTTTATTGCAAAAATAATTTACTAGTTTATAGTTTCATCTCATTTGTTCACCAGCAGTAAAAACGGACGATAAATACTATTTAAAAATAGTTGTGTATATGTGTTTCAAAATTCAACACTGGAGGTACATAAAAGAAAGAATTTTTATTTATTAATATGGTTGAGAATAAAACGATTATGGGTTCCTTTTATTTCAAAACTCTCTATGAACGTAATACATTAACTACTACATTACGTCTCAAGGCCAAAATTTTACAGTCGCTCGTGCAAGATATCTGTTGCATTTCTCGAGGACATTCCCTTTGACATACGTTGTATCATGTCATGTCATGTCATGTCGCTCGTATCATGTTACGAGCTTGCTCGTACTGCGCCTCTTTTTGTGTGGAAGCATTTGAAGCGAGATCTGAAGTATTCCCTGCTGAGTTCAATGTCTGGAGTCCTTGAACGAGTAAGACATTACACCTTTATTGAAGCAAGAGACCCCCTTCTTGAACAATATTTACAAAAGTTACAATTCAAAATTGAAATATAATCGTTATATTCTCAATCATGTGTAAAAATATTTTCAAATTCCTTTTATTTTTACCCAGGTGGCTTATTTGCTCAATTTCGAATGTATGGTTAATTAAAAAAGTGTCATTTTTTCCTATCTTTGCTAGAAGCTTTGAATATTTAGAAACATCCGGTAGGACAGTATCATATTAGCAATAAAAGTTTAAAATAATATAGAACATTTTTATTAGCTTATTCTGAAAGGCGAAGTTTATTTTTATTTTGAATTGTACTTACTAGGTATTTGAATAAATGCATGAAGATAAAACCGCGGGCTACTGATATAAATCAGCATTATTATTATTATTATTATTATTATTATTATTATTATTATTATTATTATTATTATTATTATTATTATATACAACTGAGTAGTTTATTAAGTTGGAGCAATCACAAAAGTCATTACATGGAATTCCATCACAATTCCATTAATGTACTATTGCTTGTTGACGAAAGGGCCTAACTTAAATATTTAAGCGGAGCATTTGGAACTGTTGTACAACATTCCTCAATGGTTGCAATGCTCCTACTTTTTAATTACTTATTCACTATTAAGCGCATTCTGTACAAGCCGTTATAGCAATGTATAATTTTAAAGGTACCTACTGTATGTAACATAACGATAGAAAACTAGGCAAATAGAATTTGCCGTACATCTCAAGTTTCACGTTACACATTTTACTAGTAGCCGAGTGGCGATGCATGTTAGCAAAGCACCCCTTTGACTCCGCTGAATATCGATCAGGATACCCAGAACGTCAGTTACAGATCAACATCCTTCAGCCAGTAGTCATAGAGGGATTATGTGATCTCTGTCCGAACAACAGAGGGGATTAGTACAGCGTATCTCCCGGTCATGTGGCTGCATGTGCCCACAGCACAGTGTTCCACCACCTACCTACCACAGTACCGAAGCCAACTTTAATCTTTTCTCCATTTCTAATGTAATGACATTCAGTAATATATCATTTTCATATTGCTCTTGACAATTTCAACGTTTTGCACTACGTTCTAAGAAAAGTTGAACCTTTATAGTAACCCGACTTCTGTCTCGGCCTCTCATGTTTCGCAACTTGGAAGATTATTATATAGCTTAAAAATAACGCTAGATATTTTAATATTGTTAAAGTATAATTACATGATTGTGTATATTTTTGGAAATAAAATACGTTTTTGAACGACACAAATAAAATGAATGTATATACAGTGGGGTTATTTGAACTAAGGACAGGCAGAGCGCGACTGCCTACTGAGAAGTGCTTTTAGTTAGATTGAGAAACGCTTTAACTCAGTACTTTCATTTTGTATGCTAATTGTTCTTTTTTAATTTTGATCTTGAAGAACGGATTTTTATGTAAAATACATTTGCGAAAAAGGATTGTTGCAGAGAAGTGGTAATGCAATGGACAAGAAAATACCCTACCAATCGTGTTTCAGGTAGAGAAACTGCCAACTTGTTAAAAGCTACGTGAGACGGGATCTCAGTGATAACAGGCGTGTTCCGAATTCTGTGTTCTTACAGAACAAAAGTTAGATGAAATCACGCAGATGCCAACAATGTTGCCCCCGAGAAACACTGTTTTCATCTGTTATATCACAGATTAGTGTTGTACGGTATCTTTTTATACAAATATAAATAAAATGTGTGAACTATATACGTCTAAAAGCTAATTGCCAGCAAACAAAGAAAATATTGTTATATTTCCGTTATCAAAAGTGTTGCATTTTTAAACCGAGTATACATATATTAGTATTATCATGTGAGTTCATTAAAAACCAAAGCATAAAACGGACTTTTTTATCCTGGAGTAATGCGGTACTTCGTCAGAAAAGATTTAAGTACTGGGAGTCAGCATGCATCATAAGACTATCAAATGAACACAATTGAATTTTGCATAATATGAATAAGTGTATTTAAGAATTATTTTTAAGGCGTAGGATCTTTACATAATTTTACTTCATGCACACGTTTGTCCACTTGTAAATACCTTAATGCATGCTGGCCGTTTAATTGCAAGTCATTGTGTGTGTGTGTGTGTGTGTTTGTTTGTTTGTTTTTTTTTTTTCTCGTTCGGTTATTTGTTAGGGCCGCGGGGAATTTCATGTCTGTGTCTTTGTCCTGCCTCGATCTCATGCTCATTTCGCTGTGAAAGCATTTCGTTCACCACGAGCACCAATTTCTCTGAATGACATCCCACATTCTGGGTTTGTTGCAATTTTCCCTTGATCAAATTTATACGCCTGCTGACATTGCTGACGTATTTTCAACATACCCGTTCCTTCTGATAAAATGTGGGGCGAGTTTAATGTATCTGTTATAGGCGCTCCAATTTCAATGCCCAGCAGTAATATTTATATTTTACATTCACAACTCTTAACATTCACAAGGATATCCTTATTCTCCTTTGAGAATCCTTCTATGGTAGAAAACAAGTGACGGCGATAAAAATAAATATTGAGTATCGAAGGTAACGTTATGCGTGAAAACAGATGAAAATAGAAATGAGAGTGTGGGGGGAAAAAATTAATACGTAAGGTTTAAACCAGTGGTATACGCGCTTTATGTAAAAATATAGCTGCCATTTCTCTATCTCTGAGTAAACTTTCAGAGCATTGTGTAGGTAACGCATCAATAAGTGTTAGATTAAAAGCATCATCAAAATCCTTACAGTGAGATAAGGCATGTAGGGCAACCGGCAAGGGAGACTTGGTTTTAACAGAACGTCTATGATTGTTCGTTCATACGTAGCGAAACAACAGTAGAAGTTAAGCCAATATAAAATGCTTTGCAAAGCTTACAAGATAACATATATACGACGTTCTTGGAAGATCAAGTAGCAAATGAAGAAATGTTAAATTCTCTGGATAAATTAGGGCTGTGGAATGAATGGCAAGGCATAATTAGCGCACAGGTTTTACATTTAGGGCTTTGGCAAGGATACGAGCCAGCAAAGGGACGTGGTAAATTCGAAGGAAATAGGTTTCGGCGAAATATACTTTTAAGGTTAGGGGGTGTTCTAAAAGTAGGCGGGGTACAAATTTAGAAAAATCATTAACAAAGTATCATGACATTCTTTCAAAATAGATCTGATGCTTTCAATTCCACGTAAGTAGTAACAAGGTTGGTGAAGTTCTTGTTAGAGGTTTTAGGTTTGCATTGGAAAGTTTTGTGTGATGGGATTATACGGGATTTTAAAAGAGAGGAAGGAAAATTTTGGTCTTGGAACTTTTGAGCTAGGTTTTTAATATACTTGTCCAGAGACGAAACGTTGTTACAAAGACGATGACCACGGATTGAAAGAGAAAAAGGAATAGATCTTTTGATATGCAAGGGATGGCAGCTATCAAAATGAAGATACTGTTGTAAATTGGTAGGCTTAATGTGCACAGACGTAAGAAAAGAGCCATTACGTAAAGAAATATCAATATCTAGGAACGTAGCAGTATTGGGAGAGACAGAAGAAATAAACTTAACTGAAAATTTGGAGTTAAGATTAGTAAGGAACTGATCGAGAGATTCTAAGCCATGAGTCCAAAGCACGAATATATCATCAGTAGTATGCACCGGTTCATACCGTAATGCACGTACTATATTACTCGTAGCTCAACAAAGCATGTTCATTTTACGATTCCGTAGCAATAGTACAGTTGTATGTACTGGTTCATGCCGTACTACACGTACTATATTACTCGTAACACAACGAAGCATGTTCATTTTACGATTCCGTAGCAATAGTGCAATTAAATTCGCTATACCACTACGAGCACAGTGAACACACAGTCTACCTTCAGGGGCTTGAGAGTAGCACTGTCACTCGGGTCCTTTCTGAACTGTTTTGTATTCATACAGCATTCTCTATTAAAGTAAATTTCACTTTGCAACAGCAGCAAATAACACTGCTAATATTATATTATAAATACACATTCTTAAAATGTTGTATTTTTGTGTACTTCCACAATATGTTTATCTGTATACAGCATGAGATACTTAAAGCTTCCCCCTCAAATATCTTCTATATTATTATTAACACTGACAAACAGGCTTTGCTAGATTTAAGGGCACATAGGGTCCATAAATTTCGTTTTTAGAATGTTAATACTAATTACTAAAATTAACTATATTCAGCACAAAATTATATATTTTAATGGGTGAATAACCTAAAATGTGGTAAAAATGTAACTAAAAAGTGGAATAAAACGCTTGTTTCTCATCAGATGGTTTCAAGTAATTTATGTTTTATCCATTAAAAGCAAATGAAGACTAATAAGTAATTAAATATAAATTTTCAACTGTTTATTTGTCTTTCATTTTATAAATCAGTTATATAAGGCTATCTCACCCTGTTACCACAAGTCAAGGAAATGCATTTGACTCATAGATTTTCAAAATGCTGACCATTTGCTACACAAGGGCTTCCAGTGTGTTTTGAAAGCACTGCTTCACACTTTTAGCATTTCAGAAGAAATAACTTTGTATTTGATGCTGCATGTCTTATGTGTAGTTGGCTTAATCTTTTAGACTACATGCTTCAGATTTCCTCAAATGAGAGAAGGATCTGACCAGTTTACAAGACCTCTGCGCCACTCCAATGGTATTCTCTATAATGAGCTGGCCATCAATCCCGTTGATACCACATGTTCCTCCTAATTTCCAGCGAAACATCCAAGAAAAATTGCAGTTAGTTTTATATACATAATTTTCTAAATTTATACCAAACATTACTTGAACAAAAATAAATCTAGCTGTATAAATAAATAAAAATAGGAAACACCAGGATTTGTAATCCCTCTCTGCTAATCACAAAAATTCTTTACCTCAAGTTTAAAAACACATTTCAGGTAAAATGTTTGCTCTGAAAGCATGCAGTACACGCATTAACTACATTGTGGGGCCTTACGCAGCTCGTCGTTATCAATAACTGTACAGCAAATGTTTGAGGTGGCAGTTTAAGTGGTTCACTCTGTAGGCTATTTTTAGATAAGTTGAAATGGCATATTACATAGAAACAGATCGTTTTGGCGAATCCAGATCATGCCTTTGTTGAGCCCCTGTAGCACTTAACCTTCCTCTTGTGTACGATGGGCAGCAATATGCTGATGAACACATGAAAACCGCAAGCACACACTGCTAGCTGCATAATAAAAATATTCCGCATTGGCGCAGCGGAACACGCCGTTTCAATCTCATGCACGTTGATAATAATGCGAGAAATGGGGCACCACCATTGGTTTCAACAGAATAATAAATAATGATTTACCAGCCTGCCATGTGGTTAGCCGGAAATTATTTCTCCATCTGCGGCGGAAAGGAAGGCGTTTCCGAGTTGATGAATGGCATTCGAATTAGTCCTTAGATTTCGTCCGCAACGCTGTATTTGCAGTATTGAAAGTCAGCTCATAGAATGACCAATGTAATTGCGATAATTGTGAATAAGAGGAAAAAATGACAGCATCTTGTCAATTATATATGTTTCATTCTCTAATGTACTAAACGTTCATTAAATTTCTAAGACTTTATGAGTTATGGTTTTCTAGGGTGTATTAAAATTGTATTTTACAGTAAACCATAATGTAATATTAAAAGTTATTCTTTGTAACTCCAAAATAATATTAATTAATATTTGTCTGTTAAGCAGTGAGAATTGCTGTGAACTCAGAAATGTGTTCAATTTACCACACGTATCTGAAACGCATAATAATCTGGTTCTATTGCATTTATCTATGAAAACAAGGATGGGTTAACAACTTTGGAAAAAATTTCTCTGCAGGTCTTATCTAAAATCAGCGCTTGTACTTTGAAGGGCATTAAAATGTTTTTTCTCTCTACACATATAACTGTAGGGTTCCAATCACTTATCAAAGGCGTTGCGGTACTGCAAATGAGGTATAAATTGATAATAGACTTGATTTTATAGCTTAGGCAAGAACTTTCACTCTTTTAAAAAGTTATTCCATTATTAAAATGTCTTCCTCAGAGGAGACAGTTAGAAGTTGCTCGGCGCAAACTCACGGTTATATTTTCGAACACCAGTTTGCTCAAGGTTCCAGTGGTTTTGTGAGCAGATGCATTGTTTGAAATTCTTGTCTTTGGACCCCTCTACTCAAGTTTCCCAAATAAAGGAACCAAAGCATCATAGTATGCCCTATTCATTATCATTCCTTTTGATATTATGTCAGTCACTAATGACTTTCTTAGTTGAAGAAAATCACGAATTTTCGCTTTGGAGAATGAAAAACTGGTCGAAAATCTGGTCATAGAAGGTTGCCAGTAATTCACACAGAGATTAGATTTTTTAATTGTGTAGTAATTAAACCGTGCCGTTATTGCGCATGTCCTGTTTACTGAGACCGATATATCTAGTTATCTTCTTCCTTCTTACTTTCACTCTCCACTCATGTTTTACACGAAATGTGCACTGCTATGGCAATTTGTAAAGTCTGCTACTTTTGACAAGATTTTAAACTTTTATTTCTTTTAAAATGCAAGATTTTATTACATTTGGAACAGGATTTTTTAGATGCATAATTGATGAAAATGACTTTATAAGGTGATTAATGAGTGGTTATTGATCAAGTATGAATCTCGGTATCGGAGGAGAGGAAGCAGATTTCACGTGAAAGGTTCTCTCAGGGGTTGTATGGGAGAAGCAGTCAATGGATTGTAGATTACGGGGAGTTGACAACCTCGTAACCTCCTCTGCTGATCCCGTCTTCCTCTTTTCGGCTCGTCTTCACACCTCGTTCCCGCTTCAATTTGTTACGAAGAGAAGAATCTTCGCTGCCCTGGCTGAAATGAGAAGTCTGGTGCATTTCGGGAGAAGCCTCAGCGCTCCTCGGGTAGAAGAATTGAAAGGACATGTCCAAATGAGAACCACTGGGTCAATTTTAATCACTAATATGTATGTGCTCTTTTATTTAACCACGTTGATCTTGGGGAAACCACTGCTACACTTTGTTGCTTAAAATGTTATATCACTCAACAAGAATGAAGACTGACCAAAGTAGCAAAAGAAAATTGGATCGATATAAATACGGGAGAAGAATTGTAAATTGCCCTAACTCTAGGCGAGAATGTGAAACTGAACTGAATATAAGCTGAGTCTGCCCCGACTATAACCACGCGTATGACTTAAATCTGCTCTGAATATGATCACGCATATAACTTAAATCTGCTCTGAATATGATCACGCATATAACTTAAATCTGCTCTGAATATGATCACGCATATAACTTAAATCTGCTCTGAATATGATCACGCATATAACTTAAATCTGCTCTGAATATGATCACGCATATGACTTAAATCTGCTCTGAATATGACCACGCGTATGACTTAAATCTGCTCTGAATATGATCACGCATATAACTTAAATCTGCTCTGAATATGACCACGCGTATGACTTAAATCCGCTCTGAATATGACCACGCGTATGACTTAAATCTGCTCTGAATATGACCACGCGTATGACTTAAATCTGCTCTGAATATGACCACGCGTATGACTTAAATCTGCTCTGAATATGATCACGCGTATGACTTAAATCTGCTCTGAATATGACCACGCGTATGACTTAAATCTGCTCTGAATATGACCACGCATATAACTTAAATCTGCTCTGAATATGATCACGCATATGACTTAAATCTGCTCTGAATATGACCACGCATATAACTTAAATCTGCTCTGAATATGACCACGCATATGACTTAAATCTGCTCTGAATATGACCACGCATATAACTTAAATCTGCTCTGAATATGATCACGCATATGACTTAAATCTGCTCTGAATATGACCACGCATATAACTTAAATCTGCTCTGAATATGACCACGCATATGACTTAAATCTGCTCTGAATATGACCACGCATATAACTTAAATCTGCTCTGAATATGACCACGCATATGACTTAAATCTGCTCTGAATATGACCACGCATATAACTTAAATCTGCTCTGAATATGACCACGCGTATAACTTAAATCTGCTCTGAATATGACCACGCATATGACTTAAATCTGCTCTGAATATGACCACGCATATAACTTAAATCTGCTCTGAATATAATCACGCATATAACTTAAATCTGCTCTGAATATGACCACGCATATAACTTAAATCTGCTCTGAATATAATCACGCGTATGACTTAAATCTGCTCTGAATATGACCACGCGTATAACTTAAATCTGCTCTGAATATGACCACGCGTATAACTTAAATCTGCTCTGAATATGACCACGCATATAACTTAAATCTGCTCTGAATATAATCACGCGTATGACTTAAATCTGCTCTGAATATGACCACGCGTATGACTTAAATCTGCTCTGAATATGACCACGCATATAACTTAAATCTGCTCTGAATATGACCACGCGTATGACTTAAATCTGCTCTGAATATGACCACGCATATGACTTAAATCTGCTCTGAATATGACCACGCATATAACTTAAATCTGCTCTGAATATGACCACGCATATAACTTAAATCTGCTCTGAATATGACCACGCATATGACTTAAATCTGCTCTGAATATGACCACGCATATAACTTAAATCTGCTCTGAATATGATCACGCATATGACTTAAATCTGCTCTGAATATGACCACGCATATAACTTAAATCTGCTCTGAATATGACCACGCATATGACTTAAATCTGCTCTGAATATGACCACGCATATGACTTAAATCTGCTCTGAATATGACCACGCATATAACTTAAATCTGCTCTGAATATGATCACGCGTATGACTTGAATCTGCTCTGAATATGACCACGCATATGACTTAAATCTGCTCTGAATATGACCACGCATATAACTTAAATCTGCTCTGAATATGACCACGCATATAACTTAAATCTGCTCTGAATATAATCACGCGTATGACTTAAATCTGCTCTGAATATGACCACGCGTATAACTTAAATCTGCTCTGAATATGACCACGCGTATAACTTAAATCTGCTCTGAATATGACCACGCATATAACTTAAATCTGCTCTGAATATGATCACGCGTATAACTTAAATCTGCTCTGAATATAACCACGCGTATAACTTAAATCTGCTCTGAATATGATCACGCGTATAACTTAAATCTGCTCTGAATATGATCACGCATATTACTTAAATCTGCTCTGAATATGACCACGCGTATAACTTAAATCTGCTCTGAATATGACCACGCGTATGACTTGAATCTGCTCTGAATATGATCACGCGTATGACTTGAATCTGCTCTGAATATGATCACGCGTATGACTTGAATCTGCTCTGAATATGACCACGCATATGACTTAAATCTGCTCTGAATATGACCACGCATATGACTTAAATCTGCTCTGAATATGACCACGCATATAACTTAAATCTGTTCTGAATATAATCACGCATATAACTTAAATCTGCTCTGAATATGACCACGCATATAACTTAAATCTGCTCTGAATATAATCACGCGTATGACTTAAATCTGCTCTGAATAGGACCACGCGTACAACTTAAATCTTCTCTGAATATGACCACGCGTATAACTTAAATCTGCTCTGAATATGACCACGCATATAACTTAAATCTGCTCTGAATATGACCACGCATATAACTTAAATCTGCTCTGAATATGACCACGCGTATGACTTAAATCTGCTCTGAATATGATCACGCATATAACTTAAATCTGCTCTGAATATGACCACGCGTATGACTTAAATCTGCTCTGAATATGATCACGCGTATAACTTAAATCTGCTCTGAATATGACCACGCGTATGACTTAAATCTGCTCTGAATATGATCACGCGTATGACTTGAATCTGCTCTGAATATGATCACGCGTATGACTTGAATCTGCTCTGAATATGATCACGCGTATGACTTAAATCTGCTCTGAATATGACCACGCGTACAACTTAAATCTTCTCTGAATATGACCACGCGTATAACTTAAATCTGCTCTGAATATGACCACGCATATAACTTAAATCTGCTCTGAATATGACCACGCATATAACTTAAATCTGCTCTGAATATGACCACGCGTATGACTTAAATCTGCTCTGAATATGATCACGCATATAACTTAAATCTGCTCTGAATATGACCACGCGCATGACTTAAATCTGCTCTGAATATGATCACGCGTATAACTTAAATCTGCTCTGAATATGACCACGCGTATGACTTAAATCTGCTCTGAATATGATCACGCGTATGACTTGAATCTGCTCTGAATATGATCACGCGTATGACTTGAATCTGCTCTGAATATGATCACGCGTATGACTTAAATCTGCTCTGAATATGATCACGCGTATGACTTGAATCTGAATATGACCAAGCGTATGACTTAAATCTGCTCTGAATATGATCACGCATATAACTTAAATCTGCTCTGAATATGACCACGCATATAACTTAAATCTGCTCTGAATATGATCACGCGTATGACTTGAATCTGCTCTGAATATGATCACGCGTTTGACTTGAATCTGCTCTGAATATGATCACGCATATAACTTGAATCTGCACTGAATATGATCACGCATCTCACACGAACTCGCGGCGTTTCCATGATTTTATTCCACTTCAGTCGGGCGGTCTACCGACGCCGTTAGTATTTAAAATTCGCTAAAATTTAAACATTTTGATCCCTGTTCTTCCCTTCCCATTGGTCACTTAATTTCGCGTTTTTCTCGGCCTTTGTCACTGATCTAACGCAACTTTACGCAACGGATGCAATAGGGGCTGTTTGCATGTCCTCGAGGAGGAAATGTGGTCGAGCTTAACGGTTCTGAAATGAACTCTCTTTTCCCCCTGCGTAGCCTTTAGAAAAATCCTCGAAGGTTTTTGGTCTTGGGTCAGTGCAGGCCATAAACCATCACAGCTTTTCACCCTCCTCTACAAATTTTGTGAAAAGCAAATTTCTCTATAATACGATCTTGTGAGAATTATAATTTGATGCGATAAGAATTTTGATATTATCACTCTTAATTGCTTTATTTTAGGGGGTAGGGGAAATCCCTGTTTCACATTTTTAATTGTAATTTGCTTGCGTAAGAAATAATACACCACTGGCCATTAAAAGCGCAACATGTTCATAACAGTCATGAGGAAATGTCTGGTATTTGTTTGCTTGAAACGTGTTCGTTCATTCACATTGTTTTACCTGTTATATTAATAATAAATAAAACAATACTATGAACTATCGTTCTACACTAAGACACTCTATATAATACGCGTTTTGCTGAAAATATATATACTTCAGAACAGGGCTAATAGTTGCTTAATAATTGCTTCTCTCTGTTGGCAAGTCTGAGTTCGGATTTTTGCCACCAAACATATTAAATTGTGTTGGCAAATGAAGGGGACATATTAATAATTTCCCAGCACCATTAGAATGAACAAAAAACGAGTGCTTGTGAGAAGCGGGAAAAGGACGGCAAACAGAAAAGTGAATTAATAGCCAGATAGAACAAGAGATCCCCGTCTGTTAGATAGAGTGGGGGGGGGGGGGTGGTCATCAGTTTGCTTCCTTCCCACACCTCTGCTTTAACACGACGGAACACTCGGTTTATGTGCATCTCAGGAAGAGAGAGGGAACTTCATAATATTTTTATTTTGAACAAATGTTTCGGTCACAAATCATCTTTATGAAAAGCCAAAACAGAATAAATGACTTTCTCTGCCTGAGGGGCATCTTCAGAGTATTCATCGCTTCGCTCTTACAAAACAAATTGGAACATTTGATTAACGCTATTTAAAGTCAGATAACATGTTTACAAAAATTGTTATTTTAATATTACCCATTGCTTGACGTACAAACTATAAATATTTTTTTTTGTTTAAAATGATTGCAATATTAAAAAATAATGCTTTGTAACAAAAACACCTGTAGATGTATCAAGCTTAGTACTTAAATATTCCATTGTATATCGTTAATATTTGCTACTTTGTAGCGATGTGCTGTTTTATGAAACATTCGCAATATTTCATCAGGTTTGATAGATCCGAATTTAATTAAATGTACTCCCTACACTTGTCATGGATACTTCAAAGGAGAAGAGCCAAAAGAACGGTGGACTTGAAAGCCTACTTGCTGATTAAATTGATTGTTTGCTTTCGGTGCACCAACACTGCCAAGAATCGCATGTTTCACACAACTTTTAGTTAATAAATCAACTTTTGACTTTATGTATAATATGAAATTACTTAGTTTGCAGATTATGTCCATGTGTGTTTGCGACATTTAAATGGAAGTTTAAATATGGCGGCCTAACTCCTACATCTTCTTGTCTACTGATTTCAGATTTTGATTTAGAAATTAATTTATAATATAAAACTGCACAGTTTGCAGAATACAACTCTCTCTCTCTCTCTCTCTCTCTCTCTCTCTCTCTCTATATATATATATATATATATATATATATATATATATATTGATTGATTGATTGATTGATTGTTTGTTTGGGGAATTTAAATTGTTTAAATGGCATTTTAAACATGGCCACTGTTACACAGTACACACATATTTATTTATCATTTGTTGTCGCAACTTGCATATTTTAACTTTAGGTGCATTTTTCTTTAAAACAATGTAAGATAGAGCAATAAATTCGAATGCTTTTACTTATACATGCATGAGAGTTCTGAAAAAAAATGGTTTAAAATTTGCATAAAATAATGACACTATATGCAAATATTGTAAAAAATTTAAATTATGATTTAAATTGCACATTAATTCCCCAGCAATATTAAGTAACATGTTTTCAAACTTTCAATAGTTTATGAGTATAGTGTTAATGATTAACACTTCTGGTTTATTAAAATAATTATAAAATAATAACAATTAAAGTAAGCTAAAATTTAAAACCAGTATACAATTTAGAAATAATTTCTTAGTAAGTGCCAAATTTTCATTTGAATAGACAGTAAGTTAAATTTTTCACAAATCTCAGCTTATATTTTGTTTAGGTTCAGCACGGAAATTGCCATTATATCTCCTTTAAGTTTTGAGTTTGATTCTCTGCAAATGAGGCTTCTACCAATATGGCGAATTTCATTAACTTTAGGCCTCACATTTTTCCCTTCAAACTAATAATGTAATTCAGCGATATTTGACAAAAACGTGGTTTGACATATGAGAGGCATAATCATATTATAGCAATTACTGAATGTGGTTACCCAAGCATAAAGGTCCCCGCACTTTATGGTAGGTATTCATCAACACAGTCTGTAAGCTGTGTCTGTGTAATAGGTTTCACGAAATTAGGAAGGGAAAAAAAAAAAAAAAACCAACGTAGGTTCTCATAATCGTTTGGAAACTTCCCCTAGAAAATCTCTTCCTTCCCCCCCCCTCTCTCTCTCTCTCACAAGTAGAGCTTTCATATAGAAGTGTGCAAAAGGCCACTAAACTATTGCACTTCAAGCCATATAAAATAATTGTGGCAGATGCTCTTCAACCAGGTGACCCCGTACGCTGGTTAACATTTTGTGACTGGATTCTGGAAAATGTGTACGAATACACCCACATTTAGCAATCTTCCCATACGAGGCCTTATTCCACCTGCATGGATGTACTCAAAATAATCGTTACTGGAGTATGATAATCCTGACTTCGTACATGAAGTATGAAAAAATCGGGCATGGCTTGCAATCATAGAACTTTTTCTTTTCTTAAGCATACAGTTGAATCTGCTATTATGTGAATACCCTACTAACACTTTTTTCAGGGAGCATGATTATTTTTCCAACAGGACTCTGCTACTACTCACACTGCGAATAATTCTATGAGAGCAATTTCCAATATGTTTGCATAAGACAAAGTTACCTGCTCACCATACAAAAACTCAAATATAACATTCTTCAGAAAATAGTTCAGATTTTTCAAAATGATGTAGTGAGCAATTAATAATTTCCTAAAGAGATGTCAAACATATTTGGAAAATGAAAGTAGGCAGTCTCAAAATTTCATTTGATAATTTGGTTAGTAAACCGGCTCTTAAATTGATTTGTTTATTCATGTATGGTTGGTTTGTTTTATTGTTTTACCCTTCTGCTAATCACCGAAACCCGGCTGGCTGGCTAACCGGCTAACAAGCGGCGCGCTCGTCCATAGGCAAAACACTTCGGGGGAAAAACAAAACTGATCGCACGGTATGTCCTGTTGTGTGCTAAATATGGGAACTGACGTGTAAGTAGGGGTTGTCGGGCAGTAGCATGATATACATGCAAGTCTGCTTTATTAAAACCTCCGTTTCTTACAAGGTTTTTTCAGGAGTTTCTCTGGTAAACCTGGAATCTGTGTTCACTTCTTCATTTATGGCGGTTTCGGACTTCCACCTTCTTGGATATGCCTACATCACCGCCCTCTGATTTTCAGTTTTTGTCACATATTGAATGGAGGATTTTACGGTCGTTTCTGAACATATTAAAGTTGTCATTGCAGTTTTCCAGTCTGTGCTGTTCCGGTTCATACTCTACTACAAAGACTTGATGACTGTTGACAATCCCGTAATAAGACGAACTTATGATGCTCGAATGTGAACCAGAGAGAGCACCGCCTTCCGTTATAAGGCCTCTCATATACAAAGTCCGGCTTAATTTCCTTCATTAAGTCGAAAGCTCTAAAGGGAAACAGAAGCCGATAGCAAGTGAAACACTCGATATAATTCGGCATTTCAGTTATCTCACTACAATAAACGTAAAATGAAACTAATTTTTAAATAAAGCGTGACTCATCTAACACAAAACACACTTCATTGTATTATTTATAAATGTGTTTCTTTCTTGACTGTAGAACTATTAGCTATCAAACCTCGTAACTGAGCATCTTACTAGGAATAAATTGTTGTGGTCAGATAAAATATCTTTGCTTTTATATATCGCACGCTATGAATACTTTCAGCTAAGCGTTTACTGTTGTGTATGAAGATAGAGCATTATTCATTTTTCTATAGGCGTATCAACTGGAAATATTCACTTTGCTCTTTATGCCGCATTAGCTAGAACCGCCAAAGGAAGTTAGTGATTGTTTCAGCCACATTAAATCCCTGAAGGATGAGGGATAATGAACCTTAAAACTATTTTTCATCAGTTCGAAGATGCTATTATCAAAGAGTGGTAGATTCGCAATGTGCAGAACGCAATAAATTAAATTATTTGCGGGGATTTTACCACGTAAGAATTGGCACACTTGGCTTCATATTGCGGGAGAAATGCAGAAGCTTACTGACCGCTGGGCTAAACAAGGAGAGTGCCTTCTTTTTAGTCTTGAATAAATGTGTTTCGAAAGCACTTTGTTAATATTGAATATATTCTGTTTATGAAAATCAGCAAGTATTGTACATGTATACATTTACGCAACATTACATTATTCATTGTTTCATATGGATATTATTATTATTATTATTATTATTATTATTATTATTATTATTATTTGTTATTTGAATGGAAATAATGCAAAGTAGGTGTCACCTTGATTTTATAAAAGCAATAAAACACTGTGAAATCAGTAGAAAAAAAATTAAAATGCATAACTATATTTAACTTTCCTAATTAAACAATTTCCGAAATTAAATGCTTAGAATAAAACCCAACTAACAACGGCATCCCACATAATGCTACATTTTATACCAGTGTTCCCAATAGAAATGAACAGAAATAGAATCGTTTTGCATTGCTTGCCTCTAAAAACCGATTAGAATAACATATATGGTTTAAGTGTAATGTTCGTTTATTTGATATAACATGTTCATATTACTATTTACCGTTATTATCATTATTTTTACCTGAAAGCAACCCACTGCTGCTCGGGCTGGTGTGTGCTAGTGCTTAGGTATTATTTTTGTAGGACTCTATTCGCTTACATTATAATGCGGGATAACGATAAGCAGTGGCGCTTTCCATAGTGCAGTTACTTGAAGAGGTAGTGAGCTATAATTCTTCGCCGAAAGAGTCGTAATGCGGTCAGGAACTTAACCTTACAGACAGACGATCTTGTGCACTAGTCACGAACGGCAACGTAATGAACAAATGTAGGGGGATATTGTCCTGCTAGCTCAGTTGGTTAGAGCCACGTGCTACTAATGGAAATTTGCTTACTTTTGTTTAAATCTTCATAATTTCTTTACACTTTTTAATACAACATTTTAATGTTACTTTTTAGGGAGGACGAGGCATCTTTACTTTTATTTTATGTACTGATTCTAAATTCTCAAATAAAACTTATAGTGTTAAAACAACGCATACGTTGCAAATTGAGGTTAGGTTAGCTTACGTTAAAAAAAAAAAAAAAGAAAAAAAGAAAGAAAGAAAGAAAAAAAGAACATGTAAATGGTATAGTGTTAAAAGCGTATGCGTATTTCCTTTACATGCTACGTTGCTATATTACAACTTCTCTTTTGATTTCGCTGTATACTGATTGTATTTAACTATTAACATGCATCCTAAAAAGTTATTTTTTGGCGTACGATTGCTTGTTTCCGTACGTTACAATCCACCTGCATTTGTAGCGGTCAAATTACTTCTCCGCACCATTCCTTGCAAATGCAGTTGGTTTTCTCCGCTGCCGTTCGTGAAACGAGGCATGACTAGTGCACATGATCGTCTGTGTGTATGGGCAAGTGTCAGTAAGGCATTTTTGGCGTGTCAATGGCCTACTACGCAGGTGTAGGAGCTGCATGCAGTGCGTAACTCGCCTTAATCCGTGTCATAACAGAAAACAATGTCGCTGTGATGCAAGTCCGACGGGAAGATTCATCATCCAGGTAATAGCTGAACAAAAAGGAACACGTGTGTCACAGACTGGACATCAAAACTTTACCTTGGAGGACATTTTGGTTTAATGAATCTATTTCCATTTGTACTCCAATGTTGTAAGTGAAGATTCTCCTCAGATTCAATTAAGCCTTTATTGTAGGTGTTCAAGTTACAAAGGGTTCTGTAATAATCTGCTCTTTTTGATGCAATGAACTGGATTCTCTCATCGGCAAATGCTATTTTTTATCAAACATCTACTTCATTTATATGTTTCATCTTCCAGGCTAGTTGTCACGAACACAAGAGTTCCACTATGTCTGCGTGGCACGACGTGCATTCAACTGCTCCGTTAAATCAAATTCTGCTAATTTCAGATTCATTCGCAAATCTATTGCACTAATTCACACTTTGAGCCAGATCACCTTCTCGCAAAACATGAACATATATATGCGCCCATCTTTAGTAGATTTGCTGGAGAAACATTTATCTGTTGTGCAAGTTTAGCTACTGATTTTACCGTTTTCATCCAATATTTCCTTCATTAAAAGCATTCGTCTTCGTTTTGTCCAACACGATACGTGTGGTTTCACATTTTATCACCAGTCTTTGTGTGACACTTAATAGGGTACCACTTCCAATGCTCTCTTATTCAGCACAAGAATTGGGACTGTTTTTAAACTAATTTTTATAAAGAATAATTCATCCATTCTCAGTCAAATGCCTCACCATTTTAAACAGAATTCTAAATATTACATCAAGGGAGGTAGGGAAGCAAATGCATCGGGAGTGCCGGCCAAGACAGTGTCATTTCTTCCAGTATGCATGTGTATATGTGCAACCTAAGTTTCTCAGAATGCGAGGGCCGTTTTAAAATATGATGTGGCGTTGTAGCGATGTATGACAGTTTCAGACGTGCTTAATGCTACACAAAAGGTAAGCGAGATTTGTCAAGAATTAAACATCTTTATTTGAAAATATGAACGGTCGCGCGGATCAAAGCCGAGATGGATGAACTTCACAGGGGCTTTGTATGGAAGAAATATATTTGATTTAATGAATAAAACATGGTCGTATATTCACCGAAAAGTGCGTAAATATCAACACCAAGGTTATCATTGAAAAAATCCATGATAGCCCAAAGGAACACCGCCAAGTGAAAACGTGTGAAAGAGAAGAGACATTCTCATCTGTATAATAAGCTTGCACGAAACAAACGATGACGTCATGTTATGGACTGTGGGCACAAATGGGCGTTTTATTGAAGTGTTTGGCAATGTTTAGTCGAAATTTGTAAGAATTTTTTTATGGATTCGTGGACAGATCTTCAATCTATCTTTAAACACCAGTCAAAGTGCGCCGAAGAAGACAATTGGGATGCTCGGCCAGACAAACAATGTCTACCCCACAACACTCCCACCTCCTTCCACTTCTAACGGTTCTGTACTTCTGTCTCTCCAAACATTTTCAATTCACTGATGATATCGATTATAGCGTCGGCGGAATCTCTGGTTTTGGTTTTTAAGTTAATTTGAACCAACGACTTCCGCTAAATAGCCGCTAATGATCAATTTCGAAATTAATTTTACTTATGAACTTCATGTGATTATTATACTATGGGAATGTTAACCTAAATATTTAGGTGTTTACCTAAGCTCTAAATTTTCATGGGAAGAGCAAGAGATAAGGTAACTGGAGGTGATTACCTTTCATCATGAGAAACCCGAAGAAAGCGAGCCCGAAATAGCATAAAAGAAAAAGATAGCCCATTGTGTAAGGGCAAAGGCCTCCTAACAAGTAGGGGAACTTGTTTTTCCTAAAGTGGTGAGCTATTCCATGCTATTTGTTCGTATGCTGTAAGATGCTCGGATTTGTTCTTTGGCTATGCTACGAGTATTTCTCATTCAGCTGTTTATTCCTCCTCGAGAGATTTCCATTTTTCTTTTCCTCTTGCTACTCTTGACCAATCTGAACCTGCATGTTTCTTGAAGGGGGCTGTCGATCTTCTGGGTCTGCATTGCGTCCTTTTTCCTATCCGGTGGTGCCATATGGAGATTTTGTTGGTCCACCTATTGTCCTGCATTCTTGCGACGCACCGCCAAGGATGGCCGAGGTCGTTAGGGCGCGGATTCTTGAGCGGGAGGTCTGGGGTTCGAATCCCACCAGGATCGTCCTTCCTGATTGAGGTTTTTTTCCAGGTTTTCCTCAATCCTCATAAATAGTAAATGCTGGGTATGTACCCTAAACTTTGGCCTGGAACGTATCCTTCCTTAAAAAAATCCTTTCCCAATATATCGTTTCACCTCATGTATTACTAGTGTCCACCGCCTGTGGTGCCTCAGTAGTAAAACCGGGCATCTAACGCTATTCAAAAAAAAAAAAAAAAAAATCTTGTGACGTGACAACCCTGTGCCATTTGCTTCTGATAGCTATTTATGCGATGTCTGTTGTCTGAGATAATTGGTTTATTGCCACTATAGATATTTTGTTGTTCAATTCCCAGTATCTTGCGTTGCATATTTAAATTTTGTTCTTTTGTTTTTCTATTCGTAACCAGGTCTGGCACCCATATAGTAATACAGGGAAACAACATACCTACATTAATACTGGAAAGTGGTGCAGTTAACTGGGATCCTGTGGATATTAAGGGCGTGAAACTGCCGATATATTTCAGACTTGAGCTTTTAGTACATGAGACCCACGGCCTTACTTCCCTTCCGACTTATTAGTTTTACTCCCGAGAAAATCTATATATCCTGGCCAGGATTAAACCCGCGATCTTGTGTCTACGAGGCAAATTGGTTACCACTAAAACCAGGGCTGGCTATTTTCCAGAAAAAATGCCTTTAATTTGAATTTTACCTCTCTGTACACATGAGGTATCTTCTACACGGAAGATGCCTATAGTATTTTAGCACCCTGAAAATAAATGAGGGAGTGAAATGCAGAGAGAGTTTTTTAACGTGTTTCTTGCTTCACCTAATCCACTAAGCTGATGTTTGAGTGTGGAGTGTAGAGGTTAATGTTTTCATTCCCTTTGCCCTTTCCTTTACTTCTCTGTGCGTGTCTCGGCTTCATGTGTTATATCGGTACGTACATTTGAGTAATAAATTATTAGTCCACTCCTCAAAATCTGTGTTATTGTTCTTCCAGTTCTGTGAAACATGCAGGTGTATTTCGTGAGGTCACTCTTTTCCATTTTAACTTAATAGCATGATATTTTATGGGTCTGTGACTTATACTTTGATATAAGGAATGTTTTATTCATTATGCCATTTTAAAAAGAAACATAGTTTGCAGTAAATTTATCTTTATATTCGAAATGTTGTTCAGTTTGCCACACACTTTTCCTATCGGTGTTTTATCAATTTGTGGAAGAATGTAAGGCAACTATTGATTATTCCTGCATTATTTATCACCATTAGCTCTCATCCAGTTTTTGTATTTATGACAATCATTTAATCACCTAAAGGCTAAAATTTCTAGATTGGCAATCTCTACATCTTTTGTCTTTAAGTAGAAAAGTTGCTAGAAACTGCAAGAAGATCTTAGTCTCATTGCCCAACATTTAAGTAGTTTAAAAACCAAATACGTTTCTTTGGCTCTTTTATTTACAGTTAAATTTAATATATGATCAGCTCAAGATAAAAATGACATTAGGATTTATAATTTTTGTTGTAAACATTTCTGCTTTCCACGCTTTGTTTCTCCATTATTCTTGCCTATACATTTACCTATATTTTACTGATTTTTGCAGTAGTTTGAAAATAATGAAATTATTGTAAGTATAAAATAATAATGTTTCAAGAGGCATAAATATATTTGTTCAATTTAGCCAGTTTCTGGAATGTAGCCAAGAATTTCTTTCTTGGCTACATTAACTGTTTAAAAATAATTTATTTTACAATTAAACGTTTATCACTTTATAGCATAATCTACATAACATTTGGAATTTAACAAGTTGAAAGTTTCACGTTCTAATTTAACTGAGTCAAATATTTGTCAACCAACATGAACTTTTAAACTTATTTATTGTTTTCTTTATTTACTAAAGCATCTTCACACTCTAAGCTAAGCATATTTTTTTCAAGATCTGAACGGTTATAGCAACCTTACGTCACATATTTTTCTGGGGATAATATATATTTGCCAATTTCTTTACAACCAGGCGTGTTTTCAGCAATTGTGCTTTTTCTATGTGCATCATTGTCACTACATCCAGATTTAGACTCTTTTTTTTTTTTTGAGTAGTGTTTAACGCCCGTTTTTACTACTGAGGCACCACAGGCGGTGGACACTGATGATACATGAGATGAAATGATAAATTGGGAAAGGATATTTTTTTTTTAAGGAAGGAAGCGTTCCAGGCCTAAGTTTAGGTACCTCCCCGGCATTTGCCAGTTATGAAGACTGAGGAAAACCTGGAAAAAACCCCAGTCAGGGAGGACGGTCCTGGCGGGATTCGAACCGCAGACCTCCCGCTCACGAGTCCGTGCCTTAACGACCTCGGCCACCCGTGGCGGTAGATTTAGACTCTGGTTTGTCCCTGCATCAAGGGAAGTTTTCACTTTGTCGTCCTAGATCTCTATGACTTATCGGCCGATAGAAAATGGATTGCTTCTTAAAGTGTGAATAAATCTTTCTTTGGTGCTTTACTAATACTCGAGCGTCTAACCTAATTCATGAAAGTTCTGGTATTCCCAGCTAGCAGTCTGAGAAATCTCATTTCCGCTTCCTCTGTTCTTGATCTGTATTTTCTATCGAGAGTGTATTTCTCAAAAGTAAACTTCATTTAATTCTACGTAATCATATTTGTTATGTGTTAAATAAAATGTATGTTCTTTAATTACATTTTTGTGAATGTAACGCTTTCTCAAATAAAATTATATTCACCAAATTAACAGATAATGAGGACGCCTTACTGGTGTAACTCGTTCTTTGTTCGTGCTGTCAATATTCAGTGAAAATTCCTTGTTCAATGTCTTGCAGGCTGCAGCAGGTATCGTGTGATGCTGACTCAGACCTGCTGCCATATGTTCAATGCTTTCCATTGTGCTCCTTTCCTTGCACCATGTTGCACATATCGATTCCTGACTGTTGCATGACTAACGTCTGCCAGTGTGCGGTCTCCCTAAAGGAAAGTTTGCTGCAATTTTCTCTAAAGCGACAATTCAGAAGTCTCATGTACTGCTTACTTAGATGGGAGCATAAGGATGGAGGAAACAGAACTTCTGGACCGAAACCACAGGAATAAAGTGAAGCTAAGGCAACTACCTGAAGAGTTCAACCAAGAGAATATCCAAGAAAAAAGGGGAACACATTGCAAAACCATTAACTTCTTTAAAATTATATTAGAATAAGAATAGCCCATAAAATCCTTCTGGGCAAAGACCCTCTGTAAGTTACAGTTTATCTTATTTGGTGAGCTGGTTCAAATGAGATTTTGAGAGTTGCTGTTGCTGCTTATACTTTGGATATACGCACTTACAGACCCACACACACACATTCTTATATCCGACAACTCGAGATCCGGTTTGTCCATAGTGTGTCGCGGCAGGAGAGGACTGGTCTGCGCGAAGATATCCAAATAACTGTTTGTCATGAACAGAGTCGGTCTCGGTTCTTCACGCCCTGAACTGAATGAGACCAAAGCTGTTGAAGGTCGTTCTAAAATAAATAAATAAATGCTGCGATTTGAACTTATTTACGAATAATAAGAACAGAACTGTGAAATGTAATGAAATATAGCTGTGACGAGAGTAATGAAATATAGCTGTGACGAGAGTAATGAAATATAACTGTGACGAGAGTAATGAAATATAGCTGTGATTTCATGAAGTGAACTCCCTCTCTCTCCACCATCACAAAGTTGGTAGGAGGAGCACACTAATGACTTGTTCTCGTATCTTTTGAGACCCCGGCTAGATATTCTCATTCTTATATAATTAAATGGTACAGGGGAAAACAACCGAAGTCCACTTTTAGTGAAATTTGGGGTTTTGGTGCCAATAGATTGTAGGTATACGTACTGCATTTCAACCCTTCATACAGGGAAAAAAATATGTAGTCCATAAATATCAGCATAGAAAAAATAGTGTCATGTGTAAAAAACAATCAGATTCCTCTACAAGGAGACCATAGCAAGAAAGGTAACTGATAAAGTTGTATCAATGTTGACTGACATTTGTCTCAATCACCTGAACCCATCAGTTCAAAATTTGCAATTTTTTGTAATTTGTACCCCAGCCAAAATAAAAAGTATACCATTATTCGCCTCATTCGTGCCATGGTTCATAAGCACATCATATTTGAATCGGTAAAAGTGACTTCCCATCAGAGATCACAGTTATATGGAATGTGACAAAGATTATGGGTGTAATAAATCAAAAAAAAAAAAAAAAAAAAAAACCTTGCTTAAACATCCAGCGATTGGAATGAGCACATCAGAATATGTGCGAAATTAAATCGTGGTCTTCATTTCTTAATAAAGAATACAGAAAAACATGTCTAGTGAAGATAAGAGAAACGCGAGAAATTGTAGCTGACGAAACCTCTTCTAGATCTATAACTAGTCGAACAAGCTTCAATGGCTCCTAGGAATTCAAAGTTATTGTTGACAAAATATGGCAGACTAATGAACAGCCTACCCCTCTATTCAAGTTTAATTTACTTTCAAGGCAAAAGATGATAACCTACAATGCTTGAAGAGATTCTGTACCGAAAATGCTTACTTTTTTTTTCAAGTTTACCTGTGATAGCACTAGTTTCAAAAGAAGGATCTGATAGAAAATTTCCTTAAGAATTACTCTAGAAAAAAAATGTTCTATATATCTACTGCGCATATTTCTGTAGTGTTTTTAAACTTCAAGTTACGTTCCTGTAAAATAATAAAAAATGGACTTTGTTTTTTTTTTGTTTTTTTTTCCCCCTTGTACACTTCAATTGTAAACTTGGTAGAGGTAATTATTTATTATATCCTGAAGATTGAGCAAAATTTATGCAATGAAAATGCTCAGTTCTTGTCTTTTAAGTTTTCTCTTTGTTAGTTTTTTCCAGGCACGTAAGCTCTGATCTTGTTTCTCTCGTCACTTTGGCATCCCAAAATTTACACTCTAGATGTAGGTGTTTTAGTAATAAAAGGAGACTTTGCCAATAGAAGAAACCGTGAAAATGCATGCTACTTTTGTTAATTTTCTTGACCTTATAGTAAAAGGTAAATTATTTTTTTACACCTTGTCAAAGTTAAGTAGTCTACAAAATAGGAAAATGTGCATTTCCCTAGAGCTGCAACACACAAAGTCTGTCAGTACTCTGAAAAACTGCTGCCCTGCAAGTCTGTCTATATAGCTTCTGGAAAATGAACTCCTTAGTGCCCCTAAAAATATTTTTATTTAATTTATGGTTCTAGGCGAAAGTAGTACAAATCTTCGTCCCTCTGTCGCCTAATAATATTTTTTTTCAAACCACAATCTTAACTATGGCAGCGAATAATTTTGAAACTCAAGTTTGGGGCAACAACGCATTTGCTCAAGTTAAACGTTTGGTGGATGACCGTTCTTCAAGTGTTTCTATAGAATGCTGCCTGACTCGGTTGAAATTTGCAATACTTAGATCAAGAGCCAGTGTAATAATAAAGTTTAGCCTGTTCATGTTTACCTCAATAAATGATAACACTTTGTATCACTATCTTTTCATATCATAATCATGCGTTTCAAAGAAAAGACAAAACGATCAAATGAGAATGTGGAAAATCCAACTTTGTTCATGCTATCAGATCTCAAAGACAGCAGTGCGAGTTTCAATAATATTTTGCATTGTCACTTATGTCCATGTTGTTGGTAGAACTCGTCACTTGCGGTAATGCCGTGTGCGTGTTTATGTAAAGGGCGACAAGTAAACATGCGCATGCTCAGGGGCCGAGCTCAGCAGAGCACGAAGTTGCCGTAGCTGTCAACCTGGCACCAAAACCTTCTTCCGCTTTCGCGCTTCGCCCTTGGCCAATGGCGCTTCCGGCAACCCCTTCAGAATATTCTTCATAACTTTGTAATTACTTCTTTATTCCAAGGAAGTGGCAATTTCCGCTCTTAAAAGTTGTGAAATGCACGAAACCAGACGCAACGCTGCCATCCGTCATTCTGAGGAACTGTTTGAACGAAGTATGTATAGCCTTACTTTCTCTTACTTTTCCCTGATTTAAAATGACACGTTTTTTCAAATAAACCAACTCCGATCAAATTTGCAGCTGAAAATGACTAAATATTTTACTTAACCAAATTTATTTTTAACCTTGTCTTGTATTTCATGCCGCTGAAATCCATGTCATCTGTCCTGCATTTTGTTTTGAACAACTTTCATTGAGGTATCGTAACAATCAGATAACTGTGCTCCCAAGCCGGGATCCGTTGGTTCTCCAACACAAGTGTTTTTGAGCCTCATAAAGAGATTCCGGCGGCCATTACCGTAGGAAACTGAGAAATCTTTTCCCAGGAGCCTTGAAAGTACTCTTTTTTATTTATTTCTTTCTTTTTTCTTCTTCTTCTTTTTAAGATATGGACATAGCATGTTTTACCGTCGTTGAAAGCACGTCAAATCCAAATATATTGACAAAACTTGTACACTGCATTTTAGCATGTTACTAGCTACCTATCTGCTTTACACAGGGTGGAAGGGGACCTTTTAACCTAAGAAAGATGGTGTTATTTTTAGCAGTTTTATTTAAATACATTTTGTCATTATGGTAGTTATCCCGAGATAGTCTCCATTTTATTTTGCGCAATATTGCAACGCTGGAATTCACCCACTTTCTACTACAGCTGCTATAATTACGTCTGAAAGCACTTGTCACAGCTGTTAACAAGTCCTGTGACATAAGATGAAAGGTTAGTGTCCACATTAAAGAGAGAATAAAAGATAGAAATTATTTATTTAAAATATTCAGAATTACTTGTGTAGATATAAATACTAATATAAAAGGCAAGTGAAAGTTTGTGAACTGTCCAATGAGACATAATATAGCGCGTGCTAGTCCTATATCGTGACTACTTCTTTCTGGATCTGCTTCCATTGCTGTGCCTTTTCTTTTTCCTCCGTGATGTTCCTCTAACCAGATCATTCGTAAGTTCCCAGTAACCAGAACTCGCCGACAATGGCTAATGAAAGTGCTGGATACGGGAATATCTCTCGTAAGATTCATGTTGCTTCGATGTGTTTCACCATAAATTAGTAGCATCTCAAGATATTGTGCATTATTAAACTGTGCCATCTTGTAAGACTGACATCGTTTGCCTCACATTCAGTGATAAACAAGCAGAAACTAACTATTAAAACATACGCAACAAAACAGATAGCTATTCACAACTTACACACGCACACACCGCTAACCTAATCCTTGAATATGAGTATGCATTGTTGTCATGTTGTGACGCTGCAATTCACACAAAAAATAACAAATCAAAATCTGTCTATCTAAGATATGTTAGCTTATTACTGAAAAATAAGTATTTTCACGTACAGGAGAAGCATTTGTCTTGCTTTTATCTTTAAAATTATCACAAATAATATCACGGGAGGGTCTGAGATTACTGATAAATTCACGATCATAGCGATTATCTGGAATGCTGAAACCCTCGAGTGATGTTTATTAGGACTATTTCAGGAATAAAATAAGAATTTAGATATAATTCCTCTAAACTTGCCTTAACAAAACTGTAATAATTGTATATTTGTAATTAACATTTTCAAGCAATCTTGCGACAGAAGAATGCCGATTATCAGTAATGCCAATAGAGAAGACCAAAATACGGGCTTAGAACTATTTCATGAATGGAATAAGAAAAAAGTTATATATATATATATATATATATATATATTAAATTCGCGCACAGAATATTAAAACTTGTTATGCTTATGAATTCTGTTCAGAAATCGTGAGACTGAAATGAACAAAAGTCGACTATTACATTCGCTACCGTTCCATTTTCAAATACCAGAAAAAGAAGAAGAAGAAGAAGATAACATGCAGTGTCTTTATTTTTCTTTGTATTCTGTGATTTGGAATAATGATAAGATCAATTTGCACATTTGACGCATCACCAAAACGCATTGAGGAACTCTCCATTTTGCATTATGATTATCCGTTGTCCATGCGTTTATTCTATCAATAGATCACCACCGCCTCTAGCAAAAGAGGTGGGTGATACGTATGCAGGAATTATACAGTGGAGTACAGAGTTGGCTGCACTGAGCATAAAACAAATGCACATCACTTTATAAAGCGGATGTAATATATATTTTCGAGAATTCCATTCCGTAATCCGGCTGTGATTGGCCAAAAACCAAAACTTTGATTCGTTTCTTTAATCGATTTTAAAGTGACGTCACATAAGTGCAATAGTCACTCTAATTTCAATAAACTGCGTAAAATGTGTTTTGAAAATAAGCAATAATTAGCCCCCTTTTCTCTAAAACTACTTCGAAAAGAACAAAATAGTATTGATTTTTTTTTATGCTCAAAATAAATCTGTAAAGAGAAAATCACAGGTCCCCTTCTACCCTACAAGCACATAAAGTATTGAAAACTGAAAGAACTGTAGTAAGAAATGCCGGCTCTGCCACACTCATTGTTGCTTTTAAAGAAACTAGGAGTTGGAAGACAAGAATAAGCAATAATTTAAATTACTTCTACACAATGGCAGTTTCTTTTAAAGAAACATGAACAGAATGGAGGGCTTCGGTACTATAATTGTTCCTGTTAAAGGAAAAATTAAGTACACATGTGGAAGATTTTAATGTAAATTATAAAGAAATAATTCATTTAACGCAATAAAAGACGTTTAAATTAAAGGCAGGAAGAAAATCAAAACGAAACTGCAGCATTTCAGTTACAAAATTTAAATGTAAAGTAGAAATATCACATGAAAAGGAGGTAAGTTTCGGTCTGTGGCCATGGCCTTGGTCGTCACTTTGTGATCCGGTTTCCTGGTGGTTTTACAGCAACATGTATTCCTTCGCGAAGATGCTTAGATAGTTGATTCCAGCGCAACACATTTTTATATGCAAACGTTATTTTAAATGCGAATCAGCTCGTCCTATGCATTCAGTACGTTCGTGATAGTTGTCCCCTTTCAGAAATTCAATTTAGATCCCCTTTCAGAAATTCAATTTAGATAACTAGCACACGTTTGAATCTACTGGCTCAAGCAAAATAAAAACATGAAGGCAAACGTAGTTTTAATAAAGAAATTCGTAAAAAATTCTGAATGTTTACCTGCAAAATCATTCCCGGAATTAGAACAATTGGAGGTTTCGGAATGTAAACCAAATAATCAGCGTTGAAAGCAGAAACATTACATGCCAATCATATTGTGTTTTGCAGATAAAGAAGATAATTGCAGCATCTTCTATAAGGTAGGAGGTGTATACGCATTTTAGGAAGCTTTCGGCTTAGCAGTTCAGATGTAAAACACTGCAAAAGCGGAGAGAGTTTATAACTAAAGACGGGTGCTTTGCAACACCGAATGTAACTTTCTTGAACCCGAGTAGCAACTACATGTTCAGGCTCTATGTTTTCACCAGGCGAGAAATTTCATGCAGTATTTTCAGGCATATAATCTGAAAAAAATCTAAAAATGCAACGACTTTCTCTAAAAATATGTCGGATAAAGATCAGTTGAAGATGAAGTTTCAGATATCTCTGCAGAAATGCTGCAGATTCGATTTGAATTACAAGAATATACAATGAACGGCACCCCACAGGTTTTCCTTGAAATACAGCTACGTTTGATAGGAAATTTAAACTCATGTACGAGTAATTTGTGTTCCTTTTCTGCTGAAACCTTTGTGCAGTTAGATAGGATGTCAAATAGGGAAAGTCTTTGTTATTTCGTTCGTATGACAAAGTCCAGTGGTGCAGAAAATTGTAGAGTAGAAAGGCAGTACCCAACTTACCATTTTGAGGTTAGGAACATAGGTCACAAATTCAGTATAATAACATGAGCCCTGTATGATTATAATTGAAAAAATTCATTCAAAATGAAATATAATTCACTGTGTACTTATTGTCGTAACAAATGACGCAATGGTAAACTGAATATTACATGTCCACCGCGCCCTGTCACAAATGTTCTGTTTAGGTTTATTTCGACTGCAAGTGCAAAATGTGCAGGGGCGACGCTGTCCTCACTTAATTTCAAGACATACCGTACAATCCAGTAGGCCACATGCTGCATTGAACATCACATCTAGCAACAGGGGCCAGTACTGTACATCTGACACGCCACAAAAATGTTAAGACTCTTAACACACAGAGGTATGCAGCGCAGTTTCTATTCTAAAATGCTTAGTTTGCTACTTACTGTCTACAATTTTCTGCACACTATTTTTCCTCGCCCAGTACATTTCATGCTGCTAAAGACTATCCTTCCAGTAAACTTCGGTCATTACTTGACTTCTCTCCCCTAGGGCACTTCTTAAAGCGGGCATTACGACAGCATGATGTAAATTGACTATTAGGTAAATTGCAATTAAAGCGATATCTAAATTTTCCAGTGGAATCCATGTTCTCTTTGTTCATATTCCTCAGCATACCGTGCTAAGTTATGATGGTGCAATCTGCTGGATTTATAGTCCTCCGTAACAAAGGGGTCATGTAACAAGCTCTTCCCATTATCACCATTTCTCTTACTCCCTGACGTGCGCGTGAAGCCTAAGAGGCTATAAATTTACTTTCGGGTCTGTTGATTTGATTAGAGGCTCTTCCTATTTAAAAATAAATAAACTTGTATTGAGCGATGGAAGTTTTAAGAGAAACATAAAGTTTAATTTGCCAAAAGGAGGAGTTGAGATAAGCTGTCTAAATTAACATTTGTATGTATCCAAATTACTTACAGTATATTTTAACGCACCGGCCATTATGTTATGATTAGTTTGCTTGTGGGGACTTGTCCGCAGAATTCTATTACATGTGGTATTTATTTTCTTTTTATATATTTTACTTTCCTGACATAAAAATGATAAATTTTAACATGTTTAACAATATTTCTGTTTGCCATGTTTTCCATGTGTGGAATTCAGTTTTATACGAAATAGAACATTAATTTTTGTTCATTCATAGTGCTCCTATTTTTCTCTCAAATATGACTGAAATCTACTTGATCGTTTATAATGGCAGCAGAAATTACCTCAATAGGGAAATTTGTCCATGCTACCTCGCTTGAGATTCTCAATGTTTGGGCATCTTTTGTTACACACACACAAGTAGACTTTTGTGCTAATGCGATTTTATGGGACATATATGTACACTAGTAATGTTTAAATTTGTTAAAATGAATAACTCCTTTCATGGAACGTTTCCTAGAAGTAAAACCAGAACTCTAGCACTATGAACCCGAGATAAACGGAAAGTATCTAATGCAATTGTATGTGTGAGTGAAGCTGAACGGAGCAACAGCTAAACATAAACAGCTGCTACAGTTCCCTATTAGATACCAGCTCGGTTTACAGTATAGTGGAGTGCCATGTAACACTCACTTGTAATGTGAAGCTCATTTTCTTTACAGTAGATAGTAAAGCTTAAACAAAAATGCTCCATATGAAATGCAAAACTACGTATGTTTCAAGAGGAGTTCAAAAATGAAAATTGGACAAATGTAAAAGTACTTGAAAACAATTAGTAGTGTGAAACGCTTCCAAATTAGGCAACATTTCATCTGCAGTAAGTACAAGGAATTATTAAAGATTAAATTGGTAAAAAGTGTTCTCGTTCAGAAACTTTTTGTGAATATTCAGGCACCAGTAATTTTTTTTTCAGTTTTTTGCTTGTAGCTGATATTCCTCTGTAAAATTTAACTCAGCTGAACGAAAATTCATTGAAAACGATGCACAATACAAGGCGCGTGACGAATCAGTAACGAAAAAATTCATTGAAAACGATACATTATACAAGGCGCAAAAATTAAGTGAAGCATTGTTACAACGAAACGTTTGGACAACACATTAAAGACAATGTTCGGAGTTTTAAACTTTCAACCGCATTCCAGCTAAGAGGTCGTTTCCCTTTCCGCAAGCATTTAATTTTGTGTTTATATGTGAAAATGCATGTTCACTTTCTATTGCTGTTAAAGACACCCGTCGATAACAAAAGACTGACCTTGGCCCGTTTACCATATGCCCTTAAGAAAGGCTATTTCGTCCTTGGACTCTCCTTTTCTCCAACGCTATGTTGGACAAAAGCACCGCTTCCTGTTTATTACAAAGACATCAGGTTTTCCGCCAAAATACTAAACAGAAAAAAATATACTCATTATTAAGCAAGGAGGAAACATAAATAATTTATATTAAGATCGGGGGTGAAACCGCAGGAACGGTCTCACGGTTGACCGTTGTCTTTATCCGGTAGCTCCCTCCACATCATAGCAGTAAAAGTTCTCTCTGATGCTGAGCATTTTTTATTCATGAAAATAAATTTTCGGTATCGTTACCGTAACTGTGAAATAGGCGAATGCCTTTCAGCTCCTTCAGGCTTAAATTTAATACAAGTTAGGCATTGCGCGATAAACCTTGAGTTCATTCATCTCATGGACCACGACTTTCTACTTCAGCGCTGAATTTGAGTCACTGTATTGGTCTGTCATACTGAAATGTGTACATAAACACTTTCTTTACTTTAAGAATCCGTAAAATCTCAGTCAACGCTATGACAGTGATAAAGGCAACATTATTAATGAAACATTTTTATAAATATATGAAGATACCGTTATAAAACTATTTTAATACAATCAGAAAGTAGTAAGTAGAAACGTGATATTTGTCCCACCTATAGCTAGCGGGAACTGTGCTAAAGTTCTACGAGATATATTTTTATTAAACACACATCAGTGTGCATTATCGTAGCTGTTTAGTACTACCCTCAAATGAGGGTATTTTTTCACCTTTTTGTTGATGATTTTCAAAGTGATCTGACTACTAGAACAGAAAGAAGTCAAATCCCCCCCCCCCCCCCGCTTTTAACATCCCTAGAGGTTTTCTGAATGGCGTTTACAGAATAAATTTTTATTTCTGGTCTCTTAGCATTTGCCAATTCGGAGAAATGATGATAATTATAATCATTTTCTAAAAAGTCTTGCAGTGGTTCAAACATGCTCATTTTGCTGCACTCACAAGAAAGACACTAAAGCGTTTTATCAATTCTTTGTCAATATGAAAGTTCGCCTCGCATTGTTAGTAGTTCCGACAATCCCATGCAACATTTCAGATGAATGGTACTCAATAAATACATAACATAATTAAATGTTTCACGTCTCTTACCACATTTTAAGATCTCCTTAGCATTGTTCACACTCGAACATTATTTCAGTGTTTGGATAAACAATACAAACCGAGACAGCGGTATGTCAATGCTCTAATGCGGTTTCTCACGTAAACATAGGCAGCAAAGTGTTTCAATTTATTACTTTCTACATACTGTAAGTTGTCTTTGGTACGTGGACTCATTCTTGTTTTTTATAGCTTAACGAGAATTCATTTTATTACGTTAACGTATATCAAGTAATTAAACAAAGACTTGTATTTATGTTGCTACTATTTCTGTGCATTCTAAAAGCGACATTAAAATGCATTATGTATGTTAAGATTTGGAAAAGTATATATTGATTTTATCAGTGTTAAAATTGGAAGTTTAAAATCTTCAAATAGAATCAATTGTACCGGCGTATTTGTTACATTAGATAACTTTAAAAAATTATCAGTAAGAAAGTTGAAGAAAAGAAGGAGTTTGGACGGGTTTTTCAGGGTTTTATATTTCAGTGTTCATTCTTCATTTTCGGTTTTAACTCTTAGATAAGTTTCAGTTATTAACAAAACAAATTTTATAAAAGAACTCGCCTCTTGACAGCAGTGATACCTTGCAGTAAAGTGAAATAATGCTATATCAATGGAGAAAAAAAATATTGCAACAAAGATCCATTGTCCAAAAGCGAGCTTCGGGGTTCGAGAATTTCCAGAAGAATTGGTGTGATAGAAACATGAAATATTGTTGTCTTTAGTTCGTGCCCTCCCATAAATTACGAAAAGCGAGACAACTGAGCATCTAAGTAGAGTTCTGAAGCCATCCAGTAAAGGCCAGAAACCTACTAGATAGTTACAATATGTATGAATATTGCATTATAACTCCTTAATATGCAGTAATATTTATTTTCAATACAAACATTTGCTGAACTCAGAAATATGGAAATATATGTGAAATAAATGTGTACAATTTATATTACAAATAACATAATTAAAAAAGGTAAATTAAAAAAAAAACATTACTTTTTTGTGATAAAAATTTATTTGCACATAATTCCTGCTCCTGAACATAACATTGTAGTATATTAACAAATAACGCATTTCTAATTTTTTGCTCACCCCTGATGTAGGGACAGATAACTTTTACTACAGGGTATCTCTCTATTTAGTAACTAATATTTTGATTTTAATAAACTTTATTTTATATGCACCTAACTAAGATTGAATAAAACATTTTTTATCATATTGTTGATTTTTTCTAATTATAAAATGAGTAAAAAGATTAAAAATACTAAAAAATCCTATCAAAGATATGACGTTAGTTCATTTCATCGAGAATAGAATCGTTCAATATGAAACCAATCGTTTGCTTTCATTCGAAAAAAGAATCCGTTACTTTAATAATCGAATATGTCTTTCATATCATCCATTTATAAGCTTTAAATTACAATCTCATACTGTGCCAAGACCATCTAGATTAGCAGAGCTTAATGCAACTATCGATACTGAACAAAATGTCGACGCTTTCGGTTGTATAGTATGCAAACGTGTGATACTATGAAATATACTGAATTTAGTTTTACCTGAATGTAATAGTAATTCTGAGAAATTCATATAACTACCTTTTAAAATCTAGCTTCTACATCTTTAAAATAAGTTGCATTATCAGAATGGATCGTTTCTGGTTGTAAATCCAGCAGCTGTTAGATTTCTTAGGGATAAAGTACCGAGAGATAAAGATAAATGAACATACAAACCTAATAGTCACTAATAATTCTTTCCTGAAATAATGTCAGCAGTATTTTAATATGTTTGGAATATATCTAAAGCTGGAATATTAAAACAGATATGGTTGATATGGTTGATTTAACTAAATTTTCTTTAGTATATAGCAACTGTGATTTAACATATTTCAATGCTTCCCATTTTTCTATTGATATGTATGTATGTATGTATGTATGTATGTATGTATGTATGTATGTATGTATGTATGTATGTATAACATTATCCAATATATACACATTTATTAATTAAAAAAAACAATATGAGCCCAGGTGTTATATAGTTAGAAAATGCTTACATGTTTATTTATTAAACAAAAATTTTATATTTCCTATTAGAAAATGAGATTTGCAATATTTATGCGCATTTATTGATGAAAAATGAATAACGTAACATTGAATTTAAAACAATTATAATATATGTAGTACATAATGGCCTGCATCGGACCTATACAGCAGCCATATTTGTTTTGTATTTTGGTCTGACATATTATAGATGGTCTTGTTCCTACATGTTATGTGTAGGTTAGTACCATTCACATTTCCATTCCAAAAATAATTACTTTTATCCAAATTATTCTTTTGCCTTCATTTTGAAAAATGGGTTCATTAAATAATCAAATTGTTTTAAAAATAATCGAACAATCAAGTGAAACAAATAATAGAATAATCCATTGTTTGTCATTCTATTATCCCATCGCCAGTATATGACTCTGATAATATATCTATTTAGACTAAACATTCAAGTAGCTGTCTTTCGCTGCAGTTTAACTTAACTACCAGCAGGTTTAGAGCCGGCAACGAGTGTGTTATATGATAGCCAAAACACCTATACTGTGTTTTCTGTAACTTCTATTCCGATGTGAACAAATGCGAATATATCATTCAGCGATGCATGGCTTCGATTGGTTATGTAGCACTATTAGTGCAATAAACAGCTAATGCAAAGTTCGTATTTAATTGTTAGCTCTGGTTACTATTTATAAACTTTTTAATAAACATTTTTGTGATAATCTTGTCGCTCTTTTTAAATGATTTCCTTGATAATGTTTTTCAATACAATCAATACCATCACGTGCTTCCACCATGACGCAGCTTTGCATTGAAACTGATACTTGAGTCACGTCTCCCATCAAGAAAAGCAGCGGAGAAAAGCGTTGAATGAGTGCACCGATACAGCGAAATGTAGTGTGACTTCAACCAGTACAGGTGGATATAACGGTCGTACTACACATAAACAAGAAAATAAATTAGGATGCATATTAATAGTTAGTCACATTCAATATACAGCGAAATTAAAATAGGAAAATGATGTAATATAGCGGTGTAAAGCGTACAGGAAGTAATTGATATGCGAAAAGGCATACACTTTTAACAGTATAATTGTGGATTTTTTTAACTTAAGGTAACCTAACGTAACCAAAATTTGTAACCTATGTGTTAACATTATAACTTTTGCATATTTTTTAAAACTAAGCTAGCCTAACCTTACCTAAATTTGTAACATACATGAAATAAAAGTAAAATTGCAAATATGCGTTGTCCTTCCTAAAAAAATATAACATGTATTATAGTAACAAAAGCGTAGACAAATTATGAAGATTAAAAAAAAAAGTTAGCCCATCGGGGAAGCGAACTCACTACTTTTTGTTAATACCATTTCGCTCTAACAGACAGAGCCACGAGGCCAACATGTACAATTTGGTAACTATCCGCCTAGATTAATTGATGGAGTTGGACTATGTTTTCTCCGCTGCCGTTAGTGAAAGGAGACATGAATCCTACACCAGAGCGGTTCATAAAATACGGTTAACTCTTATTGCAGTGTATACAGAGAGCAATCTCTGCAAAAATTACTAACATTTAAAATGCACAATGAGGTATTCATAACGACTTGTATCTTTCCATATTATTACAGTATTCAGTAATGTTGTTTTATCAATGACAACTAGCTCGTATTAAAGTTTAAACTGTAATATCCTTTTGTGACTATTGTGTGTAACTCTGGGGTGAAAGTCCACTTGCAGCCAATGAGAAAAGAGCTACACCACATGATTATATTTGCTTTGTAACAACGAACGGATAGTAATAGTATTCATATTTAAACTACGTGTAGAGTTAGAAATTTAGAAGTGATTTTCATAGGAGAAAAAAAAGGGGAAAGTTGCCAGAATGAGACAAGAAGATTTTGTCTGTCGTCATTATTTTCAGTACTAAAAAGTTACAGGTACACAGATAATTATATTCACCTGGTTAAATGCCAAGTATCACCAAAAGAAGAAAGAAAAATGAAGCGGGCTTGCCTCACAACATTAAGCATTTCTAAGTTTTTAAAAGTAAGTTTGCTTTTGTTTGGAGGTAAGAGATGTTTGTAGATGCAAAAACTTTTTTCCACATATACAGATGTAAGTTTGCACTTGAAGTACATTATTGTGGGAAACAGAAAGCTGTTCGCAGTGAGAGAATATCCTGCAAAACCTTTTGTCAGAAAACTTTAGGTTTGTGCTTGAGAGAGAAAAATGCATGCATGGCAATAAGAGTGGAAGTGAAAGTGTGATAATAGTTCACTAAATAAGTATGTAGTTTAGTTCACATAATGCTCTGGTATTTGTAGTTACAGCCGTCTCAGACTTTGTGACGTAAGCTGGTGCGTTAACCTTTAATTGCTCTTGTCAGGGACTTGTAACTTGAGTTCATTTGCAAATCATGTATGTATTTTCTCGATGGCAGAAGTTGCTGCTTTTTGGCGTCAGTTGGATCCAGAGAAAGCATAAACTTCTTGAACTTGTCAAATTCGCATACAGAAAAGCAGTACCCTCGATTCATGGATTCCCAGCGAGCAATGACTAGGAACATTGAAAGGCAGGCTTGTGGTTTCTCTGTAGTCAACAGTGGGACTCGGGGCTTTCAGTAGCATTTTATTCGGGGCAGAATGAACTGATTAGCAATGTTGTATTTATTCCAAATGGATTCGCAATTACGGTGAAGAACATGGGTCAAACAGGTTACATGCTTTAACGAAGAGAACAAAGGTCTCAATTGTTAACTACTGGAAGCACGTTCCTGACACAAGATTTTTTATTGAACTGGATGCCACCAGGCCGAGATTTTGACAGATGTTCAAGATGAATGTATTGGCTTGCTGCGACTAATACATCTTCACTTTCTAGGGAAGCTAAATCTCCAAAACACGCCGAATCCATGGTTTCATGCAGCATGGTTTTCGGAAACTTCCGCATTAAGAGACCGCGGCCTCCTGTTAAGTTGCCTTAAACCACGTCGAGCAATAAACCGCAGTCTCGCCGATGTTGGCTAAATAAGTAACTAAATTTGTAAACAAAGGCAATCATAGCCGATATTTACGGTGTGTCGTAATCTTTGTTGTTCAGTTACAATTTGTAAAACGCAATACAATTAAATGTGCATTATTATTATTATTATTATTATTATTATTATTATTATTATTATTATTATTATTATTATTATTATTTTGTGTTTTCAAATTTCAATGTGGATTAATAGAACTTTATTGTGTGTGTATGCTCAGTGTGGACATCTGCCTCATTCTCTTCCTCGCCATCCTCAGTCTTGCTGCACTACTTACAATTTCTCCGTCTGCATGCACTTAATAGCTTTCGTCGTCACCAACAATTCTCCCATTTGCTTCGTCACAGCCAGGATTTTGTTGACCAAGTTGTTAGATTCTTGTCTACTCTGGACTTTCGAAGGTCATATTTTCTTTTACGATTTCCTCAAGAGGTGCCCACCAACATTATCCCATGTCTTTTGCCCAGTAAACCATGCCCTTAATAGTCCTTTCATTAGTTTTTGAAGCAGAGAAATAAATATCATTTTCAATAAGGAACTTGCAACATTTATCTATGCGTAAGTAGATGTTCTTGAAACACTTTGTTTTATAAGTACAGTATTTCATTAAGAGTTCTCATTTCACCTCAGTCTTAATGTAAAGCACTGTGTAAAGACGTGTTATTGGGTGGAAACCCCAGAAGAGTGGTAGAAAATCTTCAATAAAGAGAATGCAATTACCACAATTGAAGGGAAATCTCACTACTTTGTAACAATGTTTCATTTTATGTTAAATGGCAGATAAAGGGCAAGGACAGAAAGCTCAGAAAGGAATAAGGGTATTCCATACAAATAGATCCTATATTGATTAGATCTGTACCCTAAGAGCTGTAATGAGTGGAATGCTTCACTTGTCCCAGCTTTATGAACTTGGAAATGACTTTCGATCATGTGAATGTGGAAAATGCATCCCAAGGAAGATACTACGGCTAATTATCATTTTGGATGTTAAGGAAATTTATCAGAGCTGTTTGGAACTCTTAAAATGCAAGATAAGGGTGCATTCTGTCATTACCACATTTTTACTGGTGATGGATGTAACTATGTGGAAAACAAGTGAAGGAATATCGTGGACAGCTTGCAAGACCCCGTAGTATGCAGACGATGTGTATCTACTAACAGAAAACTATAAAAAGCAATTTAAAGATATCTGAATATTAGCAAAGAAAAGGGGGCCTTATAATAAATGAAATGTAGCACAACGAATTAGAAAGGCAAAATTTTCGTTGTAATAGTAAAAGCAGTCCTCTTGTATGGTACAGAATCCTGGAAGGTGTCAAAAACAGTAACAAGCAAGCTGTAGATATTTATAAATAAATATCTTAGAAAACATTAAAAGATGTAATGTCAGCACTAATGTTAAATGAAGAGCTAGGAACACGCTATTTAGAAACTTCTGTTAAAACTCAGATAAAAAGAAGAAATTGAAATCAGATTGAGAAAGTGAGACAGAGGTAGAGAAAACATGGATTAGAACCCTCCAGTAGCGGACCAAGACACAATGGAGAAGGCATATTGAATGTGAGAGATGGCAAGGAGAGCAACCTACAGGGTCAAATGGAGATGCTTCGTGGAAACTGAAAGCAACTATGTAGATAAGCGAAGTCACCGTGAGCTGTAATATTTTCACTGAAGAAGGTAGTTCAGATACATCAGCTCCGCTTTATTTGCTACTGTTTTCTGTGAAATGTAAGTCGCTTGTCAGTGATTATGGATGGACAGAAGAAGGAATTGCACCTACTTACTAGTACAAATTATGCATGAAGAGGAAGATTCTGTTTTGAGTTAAAATAATGTAACAAGCTAACTACAGTGTACAGAGGCGCAGAGAAAGCGTGCAGGCTCAAGCACTACCAGGTTAACGTCTGATGACAGCTCAAGCTAACGCAACTCTAGGAAATATTTTCGGTTAATTTGGAAAGTTTATTAAAATGTTGCACTAGAGAAGTTATAATATGATACAGAAGACTAAAGAAATCTGTTGGTGAGGTTTCAGCAATCACATGGAGAAAGAGGAAATGTGCCTTTCGAGGAATCAGAAGAAAAATGCGTAACACCTCTCCAAACTCACATTTTGGACGGTACCTGTTTCTTGGAACAGAGATCAAAGGGAGAAAGCAACGAGTGATGGAAATTTCTAAAGAAGTAACAACCTGTGGGAAAATAAACAGAATTTCCTTCATGTATCAAATATACAAAGTTTCACAACGTTCTGAAAACTCACGATGAACGTGTTAGAGGGGTAAATAATTATAATACACTTTTTGATCAACGTGTATCTGCCAAGGATAAACGATTGTATTATCTGAAACTACAAAGCAAAGTAGGAATGGGCTACTATTGTGGTAAATTTGCAAGACAGTAGACAAATCCTTGAAAATGGCGAAAACTAAACATTGAATCAATTTCAGCTTCAAAATCAAAAGCTTGCATTGGTGCATGACAATGATAATGTGTTTGAAAGTGAAAACAGCGATTAAAATATGAGATAAGAGTACTGTTGTAACAAAAAGTAAGGCTAACTTGGTAACATCCACAAGCTGAAAAAATATGCGTACGCTATTTACAAATCAATTTTTAAGAGAGGCTGTTACATTAAAAGAGGAAGTGATTAAAAACGTGCATACAGAACAATGATTCTTACATTTTGACGGCAAACAAATTCAGAGAAAAGAATATCATATAGAAGTATTTAAAAATGACAGAACTAAAGTAAATTTGGCTGCATTGTGTTTGAAAAATGGAAAGGCCCAATCTGTTGCTCAAGGAATTACTGAAGTTCTTCATGAGTATAGTTTGTGGAATGTAGTTAAATTGATTGTAGCTGATACAACCAACATTAACACTGGTAAAAAGAACGGGGTTTGCAGATAAGGGCATCGATTTATCTCAATTTATTGGTTATCGGTTGTGAGCATCATATTCTGGATAAATATTTGGTGATGAATAAGGAAGTTAGTAAAAATAACCGTTCTCCAAACACTGAATACGCATTTGTATCTGAACTGGTGAATAACTATGAGGGATTGAAAGCACAGTTTGTGAACGGAACTTAAGCCAGGCTGGAGATAAATTTCTGTAACATCTCACGTGTGTTTAGATTTTTGGAAGAAATGGAGTATTTCCCATTGATTATTTTTCAGAAAATTTCAAACATCAGTAATGCAAATGGAATTGAAGAGCCATTCTTACTCTACTTAAACCAATAACAAAGAACACCTTGAAGAGTGTTTCATATGGGTGGGCAGGACCTTATCAGAAATATTAAGATCTTACCAAATAGCACCGCAGCCATGGTAATAGAAGCAAGAACCTTCTATTTGAAATATAACAAGAAGTAACCAATGCAATTAAAGTGATGCAGCAACTGTATACTGTCTTAGAAACAAAGACAAACTGCAGCTTCGATTTGTCCTGAGCAATAAACATTAATGTGCATCATTTCTACTTTATAGTATCATTTTAACTGTTTTCTAATTTCTATTACAGTTCATATCACGATAATTTGTCATGATATAAAAATCAAGAATTGAACGTTTATTTGGGGTTGACTTTATTAAAAAAGATATTGTAGTGACATGTCAATTCTTTATGTGGAGGCAGTCGGTCCTGGTGGTGTAGTGGTAACCATACTTGCCTTCTACACCCAAGAACGCGGGTTCAAACCCGGCCAGGACCGATGGCGTAAAAATCCTAAGTATGGCTTCCTTCGAAAGGGAAGTAAAGCCGTGGGTCCCGTGTCGTACATTTACGGCATGGAAAACAACCTCAAGCCTGAAAGAGAGGCCTCTGAGCAAAATTTGTCTGCCGTTTCACGTCCTGAGTTGAATGGGACGCTGATGACCTGAGTTGTTAAAGAGCGTCCGTAAATAAATCAGTCAATCAAAAAAAAAAAAACATGTGTAGGCAAAAGTTCATGAAATTACAGTATAGGAACATGAGGCTGTAAAAAAGTTATAACCCTAATATATATGGGTGTATGTCACAGAACTGTGTATTGCGTAACATCCAAGAGTCTGTTACATTATCTCGTTACACATGCAAACTGTGTTATATTTAGTTCATCTTTTCAAGTATATAACAGTTTCATAGTTATATACAAGACTTAGTTGCTGTTCTGCGATCGATATGTGAAGTTTCCTTCTTCTTTTTTACCACTTCTTCTCCTTCCCCTATACTACTATATATATGCAAAACCTGATTGTCAGCTTGCTTGCCTTTTTGATTTTATTTATTTACGGACGCTCTTTAACAGCTCAGGTCATCAGCGTCCCATTCAATTCAGGGTGTGAAATGTGCTTGAGGTTCTTTTTCGTGCCGTAAATGTACGACACGGGACCCACCGTTTTACTTCCCTTCCGAAGGAAGCCATATTTAGGATTTTTACGCCCGAAAAAATCCTGGCCGGGTTTGAACCCGCGGCCTTGGGTTTAAAAGGCAAGTATGGTTACCACTACACCGCCAGGACCGACAGCTTGCCATTTGGTTGCAACGCATCATAATTAAGAGTTATAACTTATTCAGCTCACCATACACTGTTTTTCTCTTTTGTTAAGACGCAACAAGGGCTGGGTGCTTCTTATGCTTTATAATTTGAAATGATTGCTGAGGAGCTCATTATACATTAGCAACGTTTTAGGTGTATATTTTTATTTAACTACATGTTTGGCTCAAGGCACAATTTACAAGTTTTATAATATTTTGTTAATATGCAAATTATTCATCATAATGCTTTGGGCAACGCTTTAAACTTGTTATTTATTTAAAATTGCAAGGTTTTGGTATTTGTAATTTGCTTGCTCCAAAGCTAGTTAGTATATTTTTACCAAATTATTCAAGAGTCACTATTGTGATTTAGAGTTTTACTTAAATGCTTTATAACACGTGCGAGCTCACATAATGGACAGTGCATATGATTAAGTAGAATGGAAACAAAAAAATAATTAAATTTAAAACATTTAAGGCGAATGCAAATGAAGAAATACGAACAACAAAAATGTGTAAAAGGAAGGGAATAGGAAAACGATAACATTATTTATAATTCTTCTATAAGGATGCTACAGGTGGTGGAAAAGTTGAGCAGCTATCAGATCAAATGAAATATTTACCAGGTGGTTCAAAATAGTCCCACCGGCTCCCACCATAAGGCCAATGATTACTGTGTTCTGAAGTTGGTGTTACAGAGGTTAATTTTTTCTTGATTTACTTGGTTGGCCTTCACATATTTTCAAATCTAATGGTAGGATCTATTATATAAGCAACATGCTTGTTGGATATCAATACTTCTTGCTATCGTTAATTCCAGACAGCATACTTCTTGAAATTATTAACTCGAAGATGTACGAGCACTGAGCAAATGCTGATAGTGAGAGTTTCTCCAAAAGAACAGGAACCCGCAAGCGTTTCTTTCTCTCAGCGCCGACAGATTGTCACGTTGCTGCTATAAGCCAAATTTTTATATGTATTTCTTTTTAATTTGAAATCATTTCCCATATACAATTTTGTAGTTAACCTTATTGTTGAACCTAGTAAATATTAGCTGTTCTTCTCCCCTCTCCCTTTCCATTGCCAAATTCGCTTCAACAACTTCCTAAAGTGAGAGCTTGCCCATCAAGTCACTCTCGGATTAGCAGACTAAACACATTTTATGTCTGTGTCTTAACGGAATGGCATTTTGAGTTTGACACTTCTAACTTTACACACCTACACTTATTTTAACAATGATTTTATATCCATATCAAATATACCCCTCCACTTTTTTGACTGAAAATCTGTGCTGCATTTCCTTTCAGACTAATTTCTATATTAGGCGAATGCGAAATACTTTTAAAGTTTCATTATCTTCATATTGTTTCCTCTCATACAATTTTTGAGGATATATCTAGCTAGTGGAGTTGTGTCTTCTTTCTTCTCCATAATCACACTCGTTATGTTCCTAAGTACTGAATGCTATCAACTTGTGATTTGTTCAACTTCTACCGGTAGAAAGTGTTTACTGTATCCCATCAACATTTCAGCAGATTTATAAGAAGCCAATCCTGAATCTTCTAGTTCCCCCCCCCACTCTCTCTCTCTCTCTCTCTCTCTCTCTCATCCACTATATCTGTCTTCTTTGTTTTTGCACAACCCGCATTGTTTTTCCTATTACGTACATTATGATGCTCTTGTGAAGAACACCTTCCTTTTCATTTTCAAGTTCTGCTACTAACATCCTCTTACAATCCTCTAATTTTCTTTTGCGTGAATGTTTAGACCAGAATCAATGACATCGATGTCAATAGGAACTCCGATTATAGCTTTCTGTTCAATTGCACAGAGCCAGAGGAGGTTTAGCTACCAGCTATTTAAAGAAGGGAAAATGACCCTTACATCCTGTTTGCGCGAGGTTTCCAATGCACTCTTTTAGCACTTCCTTCATCACACATTTCTTCAATTCTTTACCACTATCACTTCAATAAACAAGGCGTCCCGAAAGATCCATTAGATTATATGCTGTTTTCTCGGATTTCTTAATCTGCAAGGGTTTCAGAAATATAAACGTTTTATTCAATGGTCCTAGTAGTTAAAAGTAAATCTGTAATTCCCTTCGGGTTCTGTATGCATGTCGATGTAGTGTACTTAACTTCTAACAGCGGCCTTACAGCTAACTGTGTTTTGTACATTGTCCGCACAGACTCTCTTGCTATATTGTAGCATATAGAGCTGATGTGTTAACAATAATGCAAAATATAGTTAACTGAATATTGTAACACATTATTGAGATATAGTGTTAAAGTTACATGTTGAGATTATCGTTTCTTTTCGCTGAGAGAGAAAAGGGAGTGAGATAGCGCATGCGCTTGAATGATTAGGAGGTGTTTAACGCCCGTTTTTTTATTACGGAGGTAACACAGGCGATGGACACTGATGATGAATAAAGTGAAATGATATATTGGGAAAGGATTTTTAAGGAAGGAAACGTTCTAGGCCTATGTTTAGGGGTACCTCCCCAGCATTTGCCAGTTATGAGGAATGAGGAAAACGTGGATAAAACCTCATTGAGGAAGGACGGTCCTGGCGGGACTCGAACCCCAGACCTCCCGCTCACGAGTCCGACCTCGGCCACCCGTGGCAGTGATTAGGAGGTGGCCGCTTCTTGCTTAGCATGCGTCTTTGTGCCGGGAGGACGGGCTGGACGGATAGAATGCTTTGACACATTTGCTCCGAAGCACACTGGGAAAGCCAGAATGTAAAGGTAACATACGACAGATTTAATAAACTGAAAGCATAGCTTGACCCATGAACATGTGTTTTAATTTATGTTTGCTCCCTTGATTCCTCTCATGATGCAGGCGGTACTGACAGATTAATAAAAGGAAATAGCCCTCGCGTCGTTAAGTTTTTAGAAGGCGTTATGATAACGCCAGTAGGCTCTAGTGCTTGCGATAATATCATTATACATGTATTTTCCTGTTATTTTTACATCTTGTACTTTTATGACAGTTGTGAATTCATCAAATAATTAAATATTATAACATAAATATATGATCTGTTTACTATTTTTAGTCTTCTTGTCCAGTTTTAATTTCCTGACACCCAATTCTCAGGATATTTTAACAAGGCATTAATCGGAAAACTGAGTAGTTGACCTTCTTATGTTTTCCTGGAGTTGATCTTATTTCGATTAGGCGTTAGTAATCTAAAACGAGATATTCATATACTTTTATATGAACATGTTCGATACAATTGTAATAATATTCATACTTCATCGCATTAAGATATTCATTGTTACCAAAGTTCTGAACATCAGTTATATGTAAATTCTTACTTTGGGCCTTGCTCATTTGCACACTTCTGAATATGGTCATTTGGAATCCCCAAAGTCTGGAGAAGAGACCTACTTCGAACTTCGGCAATTTCCAAATAAATTTTGGAGTTTGCTACATAATACACTACTGGCGCTTTTTCGGCATTTGCATACTGTGTGTCTTTCAAGATATGACGATGAACTAACAAACAAACAGTATACGACCTTTCAATCAATTTTATATCTGATACACTTCCACCGCAGCTGTTTTTCCATTAAAATACATTTCAGATACGAAACATCTGTTTGTTTTGCTGTTTCCAAGAAATGGCTGGTTACTCTCTTAGCGAGCTTCTCTTAGACTTTATTCATTTCTTTTTCACATTTAGGTCTATACAAAATATAATTCGTTCGGAGTCTTTTGCACATCGACTTTATGTATACCAAGAGTATATTTTTGTGTGAATTCATCGCACGCTTTCCTTTGAATTTATAGCTTGATGAAAGTTCAACTTGGTGTGACTAGGCCACTGTCCTTCCATTTTAGAGGCATGCTTTCGATTGAAACTCGAGCTGTTTCCACGGAATACTTTGGTTTTCGCTGCCTATTATCCATCAAGTATGTGGAAATGAGTTGCATGTGCTAAAAGGATAACATTTATTTTAATGGAATGACTGCAAGATTTTGTTCCTTTTCTTGAGTTTAACTTTATCTAGAGAACCACAGAATTCACTGAACATCAATCTCATTTAGATACTAGTTATCGGACCCATAAGAAGCAATTAACTGGCTAGATCTTCTTTAGTTCTCCACAAGCCCAAAAGATGAAAGTTACAAAAATATGCTTTTTTCAATTCACAATAAATTTTTGAAATATTTTGAATAGTGTTTAATGCCGGCTTATATTGCTATGGCATGACAGACGTTGAACATTGGTGATATATGAGATGAAATTATAATTTGCGAAATAATTTTTTACAAAGAAGGAAACTTCACCTTAAATTTGGGATACCTCCGCAGCATCTGCCATTTATGAGGACTAAGGTAACTTGGAGAAAGCCTCAGTCAAGGAGGCCGGTCCTGGAGGTAAAAAATTGCTGAATAATTACTGACTTTTAATATTAATAAACATTTTTGAAATATCCATAATATGTGCAAAATGTATGAAACATTAAATTGAATGCTCAATAAATAAATGCATATAAAGTTCGTAGCTTAAATTAGTAAAAGCACCCACATAAAGTTTGCAATAACAAATGTTGAAAATGACGTTCGTCTGCATTGTAGCATTCCTGATAGCTGATAAATTTAGCATTCACAGGCTTTAGGTTTTCAGTTCATCTACACTTGTTATGGATAGATTATATCGGAGATTTGGTGCGCCTCGCTGACTGAGATGCATGACTTAAATAGAAAGTGCCAGATGAGAGAAAGTAAACGTATTCCTTTTTTGAATTCTGCAAAATCATTCTTAAAATGTGTCTAACGTAGTATTTGCTCGATCTACAACGAATTTCGTTTCTATAAGGACCTTCACTGGTTGGCGATCAGCCTAACCACAAAGGCAGCCCCAAGTGGCACTTCTTGCTCCAGGCATTACATGTTCTGGATGTGACCCTATTATCTTCGTTCTCTCTGCGGTCCATATAACATTTTTCTGGATTTAGGAAGAACTGCAGTACAAATCTGACACGTGCAGCATGATGTTGTTATGCTATAAACTTTATTTTATCATGGATTAATGTTATAACTATTGCAATAACCCCATGTTTCTAACTGGACATTTACTGGGTTGGAAAACAAGAGAACAAATGTTGCCATCTAGATCGAATCAGCTCATACCAAGATTTCTTCCTTGGTACCGATTACTAGTTTTAAGTTCTTTTCTTTTCTCTGGGGAACCCAGTAAAGGCCGGTATAAAGGGGTAGTAAAATATTTGTAGCGCCCTGGCCCTAGCAGAGTATGTAGTTTCGCTGGCGTAGGATGCGAGTGGTATGCCGTGACATTGTCTACGTGTTCATGGAAAAGACATCCAGATGGGATGGCAAAACTGTCAAGTATAAGAGCGTTGTCGTGGATCTATTCGCTTGATTGACAGAACAATAGATTGAGAGCCATGGAACGATAGTTGACGTTGGGTGAATCGTTCGACTCAAATGTGTCGGAACGAAGGACGTTCCAGTGGACATAGTTGAAGTCAGCGCGCCAAAAACATTTCAGGGTACCGCGAGAAATGTAGCGAAATCATAATATCCCTTCCGAATGCTTGACAGGAATTAGTTTTGAAAATGGCATGCCGATGTTGCTGTCTGCATCAAAGTCCCCTATCCCGCTGTCCAGCATGACATCCAGAGGTCAGAGTTCAGGTAAACCAGAGCTGTGATACCAAAAGTTGCCATTTTAGGAGATGAGTGCTCTTGTTGTTCATTTTGACATATCACTTTGAAATTTTTGAGCCGTGACGGCGACTTTAATAATGGATATTAAAAATACAAATTTCCCTGCAGACCCCTTAACTGAGTAGCTTAAGGATAAAAGGGGAGGGAGCAATTGGCTCCAAACTACTTGTAGAATTATCAAGAAACACAAGTGAAAATACCCATGATCAGTTTGGAACCGGATTACGGTGATATATTTGTCCTTTAGTAACACCGACCTAACTTGCGTACTTGCTCAATCAGCGAAAACTAAAACCGTGCGAAGCGGCTCTTACAAATAGCGAAAGAAACAAATCTTAGTTTAAGTCTTGGAAATTTGTGCATCTCCGTGCTTAAATGCACACGAAAATAGTACTTCGTCATATCTTGCTTAATAAATCGCCATATTGCATGTATACAGTTAAAAATTACCAGCGATGAGGTTTTGTCACAGAAGCCAACTCCAATCGGAAGTTATTCCATAAATTATCACTCATCTCCTGTCAAATATCCATAGTTATAGAATCATTAATTTTCTTGTGGAATTGAAAAAGGCTATTAAAACTTCACAAAACTATGCTTCGTTGCGGTCAATTACAAATAATATACGTCACAATTTGATTTGATTTTTTCATATTTATTAAATCAGCAATGTCGTTATTACATTCAGCTTCTCCCCATCTCACACTTGTGTATCCGCCTGTGGTGCCTCAGCAGTAAAAACGGGCGTTAAACACTAATAAAAAAAAATATTTGCGTATCAGTTAATGGAGAAGCTAATTCTATATATAGCAACACATTACAAAATATAAACCCCAAACAATAATCAATTTTCTTGAATAATGTGAAGTCAGATATGAAAAGATAATTTCAAATCAAACTTAATCATTTTCAATTATAAGCTGGCTGGCGACGTATGCGGGGAGAGCCAAGTAAAACACTGTGCTTTATGTCAAATACTTAACAGTCGTTCCTTCTCTTTGGGTTAACAAGAGCAGAATATTATTAGTGAAGTTGAACGCAGCAATATTTCACATCTTCTGCCTAAATATCAGCTATCAATGTGCATCTCACACAGGTTGAGATAAAAATTACTTTTCCCACATGCTTTATATAAGTTTTCCTTATCTTTATTTTACATTTCTCTTTGAAATCTCGACACATAGTTCACATCGTTTCGGCAATGATTGACTGGTGGTAGAACATTACTGATTGTTCTGAATTCTGAACAATTAATTGTTGCAAAAGATCAAGGTCACGTGGTTTCTGAAGAAAAACCATATATCACGATATCACAAAACGAAAAATTACCACAGTGTCCATTCACTACAGTCAATCCATTCATACTGTACTTATTTCAGCTCTAAACCCTATACCTATGCATTTGAGAAAAACGAGGGCCGTTTTCAAGTTCTGGAATAAATATTCGTTCTAATTTCTCAAAATATCGTTTTCTGGTAACAGTTCCTTCAAAAAAGAAGATACCCCAACAATTACACTATCTTCAGTGATAATTTAGCTTGAACTTTCACAATCACAGTAAACCTTTCAGCTCAAACAGACTTCATTTGTCCATAAAATTGTGTTTTCCAGAAGTCCGGCTCAGCATTTGGTTGCACAAGAACAAGACATTCACAGAATCCGAGCATTTCCATGTAGGGCGTGCTAAAGTTGTGGTTGATATTTTCAGTTCAGATTGTCAAACAGCCTTTTTAAAAAATACAATGCTTAATCCTCTGTTCGAATTCGCGATACCTTTTATTGGAGAACATACTTGAATTAACTAACTAATGACACAACTTTGAACAGTTATTTACAAGGCTGCTTCTACTGTAACAATTCACGGCCCACCGCTTCATCTCGTATGTCCTGTTTGCTCAAATCGTTTGTTCAAATTTAGCTTTGCTTATCGTGCCGGCGATTGATTCTATTTCCAGTCCGCTATATCCGGTTCTGTGTTCTTGTATTCCCACCAACGATCTAACACAAAACCAGTTTACTCTGCGATGAACTCACGATAAAGTTTACGCATTATTGCAAGGAACACTGCAGTTATTTATAATAAAATTGGTAGTGACAGTCGAAAATCAGAACACAATCGTAAGACAGCAACAAGATAAAGGACCAACAACCACTTATGCAAGGTGTCTACATTTTTACTTAGTACATGAGAACGAAAACTAATTTTTGGGGAAAGTTATTTTTATCTCATCCTCTATATCAGTTTGGCCATAACAGAATTCTGGCAGAACACTACAGCTGCTTTAGAAGAGATTTCTAACATTCTCTACCTCCATGCTCAATTGGCTAGACCTTTTTCGATTTCAACCAGATGCCACCCGGATGGATATCTGGAGGCAAATGTCCCTTAATTTCATTCCCGAATGACAGAAGTTTTATTTGTGTATTTTTAATTCAATACATTCTTCGTTTCGAAATTATTTGCAATTGGCACAATATTAAACTCAAAATCGTTGTGTTTAATAGCACAGGAGTTAGTGCATCATAAAATAAATCAATCAGATTCATAAAATTACGTGAAGTAAGTTACAATGTTTTACATGCATTGTAATAGCATTGTTTTTTAAGGTTTAAATCTACGTATGCCCCATTTGTTGACTGCCCGTCTACATCATCCCCAAGGAGGGAACCATATATTCTACAAACAGTTCCCCTACTGGACATGTCAGCGGGGAACTTTTAACACCGCCATACCCTTTAGGAGGCAAAGACGGGAGACATTTTATGGTCTAGCTCTTGATGGATAGTGGCAAGAGGGAAAGAAAAGAGGGCCGGGTCAATATCCATCAGGAACAGGAGGGAGGATGAGATATGGGTAGGTGTGTCACGCCTCCAGAATCGAACCCAAACACTTTAGGGGTGTGTCGATGGCGATCGTGTTTGCAGGATGGCGTGCAATGGAGTTGTCAGGGTGAGTAATGCCAGTTGCCAAGCTTTGACACATACAAACTGACAGTGCACTCCACGGACCAGCCCCCCCCCCCCACTCCTCCCTAGGTTCGCTGTTGACCACTCCTGAAAGCAAAAATAGCACAACTGACGCTGTTTCAGACAATTTTTCGCGTAAATTCAGAGAACGGTTCTGATTTTTTGCACGTTGCATAGCTATGTGAAAAACGTGTCTGCCTTGAGGCCCTTTTTTGCTATCTCCAGTCTCTCATGCAGATTGGAGTAATATGGACCTCTGTTTGTCAAGAATACTTTGATAAACACTATGCCGAATAGAGCCAATGAGAGTATCTATTTTTATTCCTCAAATGATAGAGATGAAGATAGGATTATAATTGAAGAATTTATTGCTGTATTCCGAAATTCAACTAAACTGCTGGTGAGAATTATGGTATCTTTTTTTGAAGAGGAACCACTTGTAAGTTGGTCGACATGCAATGTAATTATCATTTTTATAAAAGGAGACAAGAGATTGTGATGTACAATTTGTGCTAATGTTGTCAGAATTAAACTCTCAAAATTTATGAAAAGATCTTAGGAGAAAACTAATGGAATTCGCAAGGGGAAATCAGGTTATGATGTCTTTCAACAGAGGTTCAACGGAAATAATCGTGAATTCAATATTGAAATACATAAGACCTCTGTGGATCTTACAAAATCCTTTGAAAGTATAAACTGAAATAAAGTATTAAATGCTTTAACACAAGATCACATCCAATAATAGATAATTTCCAATATTTACAATTTATAGAAATAAACCTAAGTTCAACGAAAATTAACAATTAAAATTTCTAAATGGCAACAAAACTCTTTTATGTAATATATCTTTTTAATTCTATTGCAATAAACATCTCCTGAAAATTGATAACACTGTGGTTTTTGCGGTAAATATTAGAAACAAATAAAACTAAACAATGATATATTAGAAGAGGCAAATGAATTTAATTACTATATCAATAATCTGCGAATAAACTAAACAGAGGGAAGCACAAATCTAAGTAAACAGCTTTTGTGTCATTAGTGCGAACGTTAATGAAGTACGGAGCTATATCGGGGATCCTTATAGGTTAAGTCATGTGGATGTTATGCAGAAAGTTTAGAGAAAGAAGGGAGCCACTCGCAATTGGGTGGAAAAGCAAAAGGCTGTGCTCACTGTTTATGCAGGTTTTGATTGTTTGTTTATCCTTATAAATCATGCAATGCACAGAATGCTAGATAATACAGGGCGAGTCCGAAAATCTTTGAATTTACGTAGCATTTAAAATTATATGAGACTATTAATAATATACAAAGTTATATATTACACCATGGTGTAAAATAAATATTTAAAACCTGTTCAAATACTGTAGAAAAAAAAAGGAGTTTTAAAAGAAAAATAAAAATTTTAGAAATGTAGTTGATTGTTGTAATAAATACCATAATTATTATTTAAAAACCCATTTAATGAATAGATACAGTGATAAAAGAAATATGCCATTACTGTTCTTTTAAATAAAGTTAACTTTTCAATTGCTTTAATTTGGAGTGACTATTTGTTGGACTATTTTAATATGTTTTGGTGTTGGTTCTCATTATATGAAGTTCTGTTTTTCTCCTTGTATTGTGTTGATGTATTACTGTATTTGTTATATGTAATTCTTTTGTTGCAAACTTGTTTCTTATAAATAATGGTGCCTCACATATTTACATGCAGGGGAGTGGCAAGATTTTCAGCTTTAAGAAAACTGGTTTGCAGGAAGACTTCTCATTTGCACCAACTATTCTGATTATTTTATTTATTTATTGCATTACAAATACTTTCTTGGATGGTGGAAAGTTACTCCAAAGCAAGATGCCATACTTTAGTCGGATGTAAACATAAGCAAAGTAAACACTTCTAAGTGTACCAAGATTTACATTGTTTGCTACATTTCTAAACAGATACTCAGTTACACTTAGTTTTTCATTAAGTTTTTAGTGTGCTTATCTCATTTTCTGAAGAGAATAAGATGGATGGATACAGAATCAGAGTTTAAGTAAGACGTGTCCAAATTAAGCGAAACGCTAGACGGCTAGAGCCCTATTCTAATCGTATATTGGCTTCCTCTGTCATATCCTGATATTCGTTTAAAGAAAAGTCTACATAATTGTTATTAAAGGTTCATAAATTCCTCTCTTATTGAATATAGTTTTAATTATAAACTTTTTAAGTACTCGGGGTATTTATCTCGGCTACTAGGCATACAAAACCCTACCCTTTAACACAGGCCGTCTCTTTAGCCGTAGGGCGCTATACACTCATTCGAAAAATAATTTCGACAGTTAACTCTCACCAGTGGGTATTGTTTATAAACTTTCTCTATCAATTACCTCCATCCATTCACGATACTGTGCATTAATGGGAATGTGCTGATTAACTTCAATACAACTAATACAAGCAAAAACGTACAATTTTAATAAAAGAAAATTTTGAAACTAGAGCAAACAGGCGCAAATTTTTAACGTTTACCAACAATATCGCTCCAAAAATTAGTACAAGTAAATGTTAATATGACATTTTTAGTAGTGTAATTAGAAATATTACGATGGCCGAAATTGATTGTGTAGCCATTAAAACGAGGGAGGAACACAGTTATATCATATTGTTCTCGTAAGGTAAAACGTATTCACTTTCAGCAAGTGCACTGGAATCACGGCGTCTTCGCCATCAGCAGAGAGCAGTTGGGTTTTATCTCGCTGAATTGCAACTTTTTCGTATCAAAGATTTTATTAAACTATTTTTCCAAACGTATTTATTCATTTTTCATTTAATTATCTAACTATAAAATACCTTAATATGCAACTTTTGGTATTTTCTCACAATCTAATTATAATGAGGTTTAATTTTATTTAATTTTAATTTTAATTTAAGCGTAATTTTAAGACATTTTTATGAGAAGTATCCTTTATTTCCAATTATAAAAATACGCTTTCTTGAAAATTATTTTTTAAATATTCCACTGTGGTATACAAAGGCAATATATGTTAAAATTGGATAAAAAATCCAAATATAAATATTGTGATATGAACTAAACTCTTCTATATTTAATATTATACTCATATCTTATTTTATTTCTATGTTATTTTAAAAATGGATACTTTTGAATGGGATAACTATATATTTTTTCGCTCTATAAACATCTCTGAATTTCCATTTTAATAAAATATAGTTATATAGTTAAATGTAACTTTTTAACTGTGTAGGGTACGTCCCTTTAGTTCAAAAGTGTTAAAGTTTGTTTAAAAAAAGAAAAGGAAAGAGAAGAGAAGAGAAGAAGAGAAGAGAAAAGGAAAGGAAAGTAAAAGACGAAGGCTAAGTGGTGAGAAAATTTTCGAAAATTTAGGTAGGCTAACCCAGACTAAAAGCGATGAACTATTCAATATCTTGATATTAAGTGGATGGAAACCGCGTTGTAGTAAAGCTTTTTTAACAAAGGATTTACAATAGAACTAACACTCAATACCAATTCAACCCTAAACGGCCAAAATTATGCTGCGGCTTGAGTACAACTGCAGCATCAGAGCATGTCAACACAGGCATTCTCTTCCCAATGTTGTTAGAAGGTATCCTTGAAAATTTCCAGAAACCTCTGTATAGTCACACAGAAGCAAGATATTAGGTTTCAAAGACTGTATTGAGAGCATGTATCAACATCTGCTACAGTGAAATTTCCCAAATGTGTCTTACAAGAGAATTTTCACAAACGCTAATCTTTAAAAAAAAATTGCCTTATAGCTGGTTATTACATAAGAAAATGCCCAAGTTGCATTGACATCATATATATGACCTCTTCCATTTGTGACTACCAAAAGGAGGTCCTAGGTTTGATCCCGTCAAACTTTCATGGTAGGGCTATTTTTCGGAGTTTTCCTTACCCCGAGAAGGTAAATTCCTGATAGTTTTAAGGGCTCCGAATTCATTTGTATCGTAATTAATGAATTAATTTTATTAATTCATAGGTTTAAGGAGCCATAACTATGTCATCTTCGCAATAATTTCCTCGGGGACAATATGGGGGCGTCTAAAGTGCGTCCTGGCCTCAAATGTCTGCTACAATACTTCTGTGCCGGGGGGGGGGGATGCCCAGAAATTCATGAGAACAATGGGATGGCATTCAAACAGCAACATCGGCTGTTATAAAGTCAAAAGCGCCGCTCGGAGTCCAGATCAAAAAGAGACATATCAAAACAGCAGAAAGGATTATAACACGTAATATAGATACATTTTAAACACATTTTAATTAAATTAAATTTGTTTGTAAAACACGACAAAAAGGAAAGTTAACAATTTATTATTAGCTATTTCATTTTTCGACAGTTTCCATTACATTGTTCAGCTCATCCCGTAAGTAAAGTATTGATTTTTCCAACTGTGCAAAGTATTTATTGACGTTGATAGTCTTTTTTTTTTTTTTTTTGAATGATTTATTTATGGACGCTCTTTAACATCTCAGGTCATCAGCGTCCCATTAAACTCAGGGCATGAAACGGCCGACAAATTTTGCTCAGAGGCCTCTCTTTCAGGCTTGAGGTTCTTTTTCGTGCCGTAAATGTACGACACGGGACCCGCGGCTTTACTTCCCATCCGAAGGAAGCCATACTTAGGATTTTTACGCCCCGAAAAATCCATCGGTCCTGGCCGGGATCGAACTTGATGGTCTCTACGCGTTAAGTGAACTCCCTAGTGACGAATGGAGTCCACAGCTGCTTTCTGTGCCTCTGTCTTATGATGTCATTGACAGAGGGCAATGCTGCAGGAAGACGGCGTGTGACAGTATACCAGCATCACAACGCGGCTTTGGAAATAGAATATCAGTCAGCTCACGGGGCTGGGCGGACCCCTTTCCAGACTTTCCCGAGTATGGTTCAGGTCGCAGTCAGCAACCCCAGGCGAGACCAGGAAGGCGGCAAGGGAATGTGGTGAGTAGGATACACGTTTGCCATAGTCGATGTACTTGTTCTGGTGAAGGAGCATCTCGTCTCCCTCAGTTCAGTCTTTCAGCAAAGAGCTACAGGCTACTTTTATTTGTTTATTATTATTTTTTTCAAATATCTCACTGGAACTAGTTTTCGCCTACTAAGTCGACTTTCTCCAGTCGTTGTCCACTGCTATGCCTGCTCGTTCGATTTTATGTGCACATCCTCAATCTCTCTCTCTCTCTCTCTCTCTCTCTCTCTCTCTCTCTCGCACGCACGCACGCACGCACCAAAAAGCTGTTTTTCATGTTTATTCTTTCAGGATACTATGCATTCGTTCGTTTGAGATTTGTGCGAGAGTTTACTTCTTCAAATAAATATGTTTATTCTCTGTTTGGAATTCTTCTACCTCGCATTTTATGGCAAGTCAACTGTGATCGATTCAGATGCCGTCAAACATTAATTACGCCCTCAAAATTTTGGAGAAATGTTAAAGACCGCTATGAGAGTGCTCCTCGTCAACAATGGTGCCACTACATCTATTTTCTCGTTATTCCGACTTTTTAAACAACTGTTATTCTTATATCTACTTTATTCAGACTTCATATGGGATAGATCTTGAGTGACATATAGGGGGAATTTGAACCATAAGGAAGAATTTCAGGAGATGAATCCTGAAAGGAAGAGGGATAAAGTTCATTAGAAAGTCCGGAAATGCTAGGTGAGTCCATAAGAGCTACATTGCATTATTGTGCAATTTATTTTCGATAATTTGCATAGTAAATAATCGAAGTGCCCCCTTGGGCGTCAATGCAAGTGCCCCAAGGGTCGCATAATAGATTGACGCACCCTTTCAAATGCTCCAGTCTGTATCCGATTAAGGGAGGAACATGCAACAGGACCAGTTCGATCCATTTGCCTAGTAAGATGTAGAGGTTTTCGCGAATGATGACGCGGAAGGATTTTGGAACTTCATTATTGCATCAGCCACAGATCTATCGTAGAGGCAATGACACACCTTCAAGTTCTGTATCATCGAGAATTCGAGCCCAAACATTGATGTTAAACCGTCGTTGATGACAATCTTCAACCTTCCCTTAGGGATTGTGACAAACTACCGGCGACTGTTTTGTGAAAATTGACTACAGAACTTCTAATGGTGTATCAGCGACAAGACTTTCTCTTGCCAGTAATCCCTACACATGTTGCAGGCAATAGGCATAGTGACTGTTCTCGTGTGAGACATTCAATACACCCTCACTTGCATGGGGCTGGGGTTATTCTCAATGTCTTGTAGAACGTGTTTCAGTTCAGACACAACCCCTTTCATCAAATCACACCTTGTGCCAGTCGGACCTGGTGGTGTAGTGCTAACCATACTTGCCTCCTAAACCCAAGATCGCGGGTTCGATCCCGGCCAGGACCGACGGATTTTTTTGAGAATAAAAATCCTAAGTGTGGCTTCCTTCGGAAGAAAATAAAGCCGTGTATCCCGTGTCGTAATTTACGGCAAGATAAAGAACTTCAAACCTGGAAGAAGAGGCTTCTGAGCAAAATTTGTCGACCGTTTCACGCCCTGAATAGAATGGGACGTTGATGACCTGAAATGTTAGTGTCCGTAAATAAACCAAATCTACAACAAAAAATCAACACTTTGTTTCAAATAAATGACGAATTACCGGCAAAACTTTATTATTCGGTTTATGTCTTTAAAGGTAAGTTTCGTGATAATTGCATATGGCCTCCCAACAGCTTTCATTTACATGTCTATAGGAGAAATTTTCTGCTTATTCCTTAATTAATAACTGGTAATTTTAACAATATTTCATATGCAGGTCCACTCAGGGACAGATCTGCAACAAAAATGCTTTGATATGCATTCTATGCTATGAAGTACAAACAGTAATGCCGTCTATCGTTGAACACATACATTTCCGGACACATGTCGCTTTTGTTCCTTTTCTACCAGTAGTCATTTCATGAAGATTATCTCTATAATTCATATTATACTTGGTTCTAGCGCAATTTTATTTAATCACTGAGAGTAAATGGTTTCCCATTAGAGGCTAAGAATTTGTGCATTTTCAATTGGCTTTACTGCGAACATGTCTAAGGGAGCAGTTTGTATCCTCACTGCGGTAAAGACAGGTCTTACTCTTTGTGTTAGGTCTGAGAAACAGTTAATAAAGGCCTTCTTATGACAATGACTGCTGTTGTGTGTATAACGATGCCTCCCTTATAAGAATGACATCAATGTTAAAAAAACATTTATAAATTTAATATTGTGGCCCTTGGTGGTCTTAAAAATGAAAATTATGCGTTATTAACGAGGATTAATAATTTAAACACCAATAATGAAACCCATCATTATTGTAAAAGTAAAGTATTTTTGATGTTCGCGAGCTAATTGAACAATCGTCTGGCGTGTGTGAACAAGCATGCAGCGTATCTGCAATGATGGGAGGTTTTGGTAGTAAAGAAACGACGGTCTATCGACGCACAATTGTCCTTTCTGGCCATCGTGACAGCGTCTTACAGGTAAAATATTCGCATTGTAATACTTGAGGTAGATCCAATAAAAAGCTGCAGTAGCATCAGCTCAACTCACCTATCGGTTCATTGTATTTTATGTTTGAACTCAGGACTGCAGTACGTCCTTAGTGCCCAGTCATTTGCTTAGTTAACTTTCGGGACTGTGACATAACCTCAGGTGCTGTTCACAGTCCAATTGAATCATGGGAGCTATTGACAACAAATGAAATTCTGATGTTATTGTCCGTAATACGAATATAAATAAAGAAATAGATCTGAACAGACACACCCAAAGCTACCAGAAGGAAATACTGGAACGTTCACAGGATTCCTCTATATTTTGGTGTGAACAGGAAGAGCTTTGTGTTTTAAATATGGAATTTCCCTATTTAGGGCAAACAAAGACGCTTTGAATTTATGACAAGGTGCCTTAAATGACAAAGCAGTCCGACTGCGAAGAATCGATGATAAGTAAGAGATGATTCCTATGAACCCACATTTTATGTAGGCCTTTAGGTGAAAATTTAGTGATTTTTACTGTCCTAAAAGTAATGTTTCTGACTTTTTTTTAAACTTAGTTGTATTTATTCTGGGATAAAATAATACATCTTTTAATATTTAGGGGATTTTAATGACAGGAACTATGACAAAATTTTTATACTGAAATTAAAAATAAATTTTGGTTTAAGTAGTCTAGCAAATGTTCCCTGTTCGCTTTACCTCAGTGCACAATAGCAATATTTATATTTATGCTCATTAACTCAAAATAACAACGAACGCCTAAAGCCCTTCCTTTACTATCCCTTTGTTAGATGTCACTACAAACTGTGAAAGAAAATGAAAATGTTTTAAAGAGAGCAGAGGGTAAAGTGATTGAAACCATTGTGTAAAACTGCAGAGAGTGTTGTTGTCTAGGTTATTCCACCCTTTCTAAATTAAAATACACTCATTACAGAAGTGACACAAAGTACGAAGATTTGCACAAAGATATCTCTTAAAATGAATTAACTTTTTCAAATTTTCCACCACTAACCTCGTGTGATGTTGAATGCAATTTCTCCAGATGTATGGACATTCCTGTCAGACAACAGAATAGGTCTCATATTCCAAAATCTAAAAACACAAGTCATCATCTAGGTAAAATTGCTGCCAACGAAAGCTAACATAAGTGTGAATATTATCTCCTGTGATTTTTACACATTCATTTACCATCCTTGTCAACTCATGGATATTTGTTTTATATTCTCAGTTTGCATAATCTGCTGTAATTAGAATTTGAGAATAAATGTTTCTTTTGAAAAGATGGACAGTATGTATGAAAAACAACCAGCTTAAAAAGTTGAGTAAATGCATTAAAGTATGAGGTCATGTTTTTGCCTTTCAGTCATATTTGTGTATCATAAATGCCTGCATATTTGTAAAATATTTAAATCATAGAAACCCACCTCGAGTTTGTTCCTATGAAAGCATTTAAGGTAAACTGAAACTCATTATAACGTGCTGAATAAACCTGAAAATTGTTATTACAGAGTAAATAAAGTTTTATTTATGTTTTTCACTGGATGCCAAGTAATCATTGATTTGTTTTATTTACGCTCTTTAACATCTCAGGTCATCAGCGTCCCATTCAGTTCAGGGCGTGAAAGGGCCGACAAATTTTGCACAAATTTCTCTTCTTTCAGGCTTGAGGTTCTATATCGTGCCGTAAATGTACGCTACGGGACCCACGGCTTTACTTCCCTTCTTAGGAAGAGAATTAAAGCCGTCGTTAGGAATTTTACGTCCGAAAAAAAAAATCCATCGACCCTGGCCGGGATTGAACCCACAATCTTGGGTTTAAGGGCAAGTATGGCTACCACTTCACCACCAGGACCGACTGTAAGTAATCGTGAAAATGCTTTTTAATATCTTGTAATATCAAATAAAAATACATACATTAAAGATAAACACAAGCACATTTATTTATTGTTAGGTAATAACACATATACAATTCTTTATTATAAATTACCGTTACTTAAAATAAATTAATTTGGATAGGGAAGGAAGAGTGTCAAAATAAATGTGAGATGCAAGGATTAGTGAAATTAATCTTTCACAGGCAATTATAGAAAAATTAGAACAATTTTACATTTATTTTCATCCGAACATATGGTCATTTTTTCTTGGACTGTATGGTGTAACGAAAGATTGTAGTGTTTATGATAGGTAAAAACATTTTAAAACCAATAAATAGTTACTGTTTGGTATTAAAAAAGTAAACGTTATATCATCCTAATTTTTAACATTTTCATTTTTTTTAAATAAAGTACAAAACATAGCAGACTATACATACACGCCATGAACATTCATTCAGAACTTTATTAATAATGACAAAGTTAAAAAAATAGCAGGCTAGCTCGCTGCATCTCCATTTATTTCACTTTATCTATATTAAAATCATCCTCTGATACAACCTGAATGCCGCTAAGAGCACACATCTTAAATCATAGGCATTATTTTCAAATGAAATCCAAGGATTTTCCACCTTCCTGCCAAGCGTCTAAACGTGCCTGATGTGGTCTTGAGTTTCGTGCTGAGGATTTTTCACATATAGAATAATAACAACTTCTTGGATTTCTTTTCTCCTTTCTCACGGTATTTGTCTCTACCCACTGCATTTGTGGCTGTCTCATGTTTTTATATTACTATCCATTCGATGCCTTAATCTTTAGTGGAAGACATTTATTTTTCTCTTTGTTATTACATTCGGATAATTTTTCTTTTTAAAGTAAGTGTTACATCTTAAACACTTCTCATGTCTTCGTTTTGCCATTGCCGAATGGGTCATAACTCGTATTAAATCTTATGCAATTAGGATTTTGCGGTGTCCCTAACAATGCAACAGAGCAGGAAGGTAGTAGCGCAGTTCGAACAAGAATAGCGGTCGACACGAGTTCATACCTGTTAACAACACTTGACTGTCGCAGTGTAGGTGCATGAAACACCCCATACTGGGGAAGATGATGATATGAATCTCTTCCAAGAAAGATTTAGCGTTTCGCCTGCCAAGATGATGAGAAAAGTGTGCAAGATCGGGCGTCAAGTGGAAAACCGGTGATGAAAATGGAAACTTGCGTCAAACTGCAGGCATCTGTGGAGCAATCGCCAGTGAAATAAACAAGAAACACTCAGCTGAATTAAACGTAAAACCGTTTTAACGTACTGGCCGATATGGAATTAATGAATGCTAGCGCTCTCTCTTCATGTGCACATACCGCAACATTGTGTTAGGGGTTAAACGTTATGATCTTAATTTTTGGACAGTATTTTTTCAATGTCCTTTTAATAGGTAGTCATACAAAAACATGCTATAAAATGGCTTTATATTTAACTCACGGGAGCTGGAAATGCATTTACCATAAAACAAGACGAAGCCCCACCCCAATTTGCTATCAGCGTTTGAGAATTGTTTCTAGACAGGAGGATTGAGCTCCTCTGTCCTCTGACTAACAAAGAGGTCTGACTTGTCACTTTGTGGAGTTTCATTAAGTATAAAGCGAGTCGAGAGTGCTGCAGCATAACGGAGGACTTGTGGATGCCTGTGATATAAGATGCAGCACTGAATGTTTTCTGTGTAAAACTTCTAGCCAAATGTGGCGTCGTATTCAATTTGTGTTGTGCTCAATACTGAAATTCTGAACACATCATGTTCAAGGTGTCTTATGATGCAAAGCAATTGGGAACATCTGTTGTACTTATGAAACAAAGGGGTTTAAGGCGATTTGTTGCACACTCTCCAGTATCAACCAGTTGGACCACCCCCCCCCCTTTTCATCGAAAGAATAAGGCATTGCAGCCAGGTATAACGCCAGACTTAGTTACTATAAATCTCTCTCACTCTATATTTTGCACCGCGGCCGAAATTGCCCATACATTCCCGCCACTTTCTAAAGTGTATGAAATCTTATCTCACCGAAGATGCTGGAATTGTCCTCCACTTTCGGCCAAATAGAAAAATATATTTGGATTAACATGATTAAATTCGGACACTGTAAAAATTTTAGTTACAATTCTAATGTTATATTCTAAAACCCCCATGTATTGTGTGAATTTTGGGGGTGATTTTGTAGACGAACGTTCCACCACTTTCTAGTATTTCTCTTTTAAAATAATAAAATGTTATAGATTTTGCGCTGAACCAGCATACGTGTATGTCGCAATTCTGGAAGCAGGCAGTCGATAAGGGAGGAAGTTCTACGAGGTTATTTCTGCTTATATAAAGTTTGCTGATCTTAGCGAATGAATGGACATTGCTGCAGACCGGCAGTGAACAGGTTCAGAAAGCGGTGTTCAAGGGCAGCGAATTGAAGTGCGGGCAAGGTCAAGTCCGGTTTCCCTAATAACCGGGGCTTAAAACGCCGTGTGAGCTGACAAATGAGGCTCTACATTAGAGTTACTGATTATTCAGCTCTAGAATGTTGTTTGACTTCAATGTTTATTTAGGATTTTCATTTCGCTCTTAATCACAAATTGGTTTTACTGTCGGCAAATTACAGAGAAAGAGACTGGACATTTGCCATAAGGTCGGAACTGTATGTATTTATTTTTTATTTTCTTGTCCACTATAATGATTACCGTCATAGATGCTCACACTTGCGCTGTAAGAACTATCTGAATCTGTTCATTATTGGCAATTGCCTACGGGACATTTTGTTTTAGTGCCCTCAGATCTCGGTGCTTTGAGGTTTACCTAAGACATGGTTTTAATTCTAGGAAGCCACAATGCCAAACTATCCCCATACATACGAAGCATTTCTTGAATAGATTAACTAGTGTATGTAAAATCGCACCATTGACATTTCTTCAGCAGGAGCAAAATTATTCAATATCTGGTTTACGAGTATGTACCAGGAATCATTAAGTGTACGTTTATAAAACATGGTCGCACAAATTGCGCACCGCAAGCCCACCTTTTGGTTATAAAAAGAACTTCAATCCGGATTGTCGTTACTCCAGAAAAATGTCAGGTTAGGAGCAAGCAGTTCCTTGTTCACATAAATTTTTGTGTAGTCCACGGGTTTGTTTCTGCGCTTTCCACGGTAAAGACTATAGAGAAAATCTCCAATTGAAAGCGAATCTCATCAGGTTTTTCCTCGGGCTATTTTTTTTTTTTTTTTTGTTATTTTTGTTTATCTGGTTTCGGTTTCTTGTTGATGAAAATACCCTAAACTCGAATTTTATTCAATACCAACTTCAGATGAATTTGCTAATCCTGAAAATTATCATAAAAATTCTTCTATTATATAATTTGTACACAAAAGTAATTGCTACTCGTTCTTCTAATGCACATATCACTCTGACTCATTAACACACAAATTGTTATAAACTTCGTACAGAATACAAGTTTCTTCGATATGAGGACATCAACTGGCAATTAACAGTTGGTTATCATTAATGTTTTCTCACGCGTCTGATTAACCGGCGATTGAACACATGGTATATATATTGTACTTTTTTTTTCGTCTACGTAGGTATCTCATTCCTTTTCTTGTAGTACTCCAATGCCCGCATTTCCTTTGTTGATATTCTTCCATCTATTGATTTATAACTTGAAAGTTACTGCTTTGCCCCCAACGAAACCAGGTTGCCAAAGCTTCACGTATTTACCTCAATAAGGGGCTGCCTTATCCAATAGGAATCCATCTTTGAAGACTTTGCTTCCTTTGCAGGGCCGTTTACTGCGAGGAGGGTGTTAAGTTCAAAAGTTTTCGTTCTCTAAGAGCGGCTGCCTTCACCGCGACTGAAGATGTTCTAAAAGGAAACAAGCCCTATTTGATGTTCTGTTCAGGTGACATCACAGAGAAAATATCATTATTCATAATGAGAATATTATACCAAGATTGAAACATGCCTGTTTTCTTTTGACTTTTGCTTTATAGTTAAACCAACGAGTAAACGCACCGATTATCATGGCTTTTCACTATCTCCATCAAGTCATTAGAATGAACGAGGGTACTTTGATGTTGTATGCTGTCTTTGAAAAGCAAGCAATTCAAAATATAGCTGAAGTTTATTATGTATCCCTATATTTTGTGGTAAAATATCAAGTGAAAATATTACCTGCATTAGCACTTTGTCCTAAAGTATATAAACATTAGTGTAACCGTTTTGTTTATTATTTTTATATGATGTTTGAAAATACCTTGACTGTCTCTCTCTGTAGTATTCCCAAATACGTTGTTATAAACACTGAAAAATGTTTATTCTATATTTAACTTAAAACGGCACAGGTAGTAAAAGATACTTTAATATTTGATATGTTAAAGTCAAAACAAAAGAATGCAATGCATCTACGAAATTATGATGAATAGAGATTTTGCGGTATTTGCAAAAAAAGTATTTAGTTTTAAAAGTGAAATAAGAAAGTATTATTTTGAATTTTAAATCACAACTCGTACGTTTTACTCATTTCGTCCCTTTTAATGAACGAAACACTAATTTTGGAAATATCATTTTGGCAGCAAGAAGTGCCTGTGAATGATTAAAAATTTTATATGCGATAACGCCGATAAGTTAGCTTTCTTTTGTTTCCCTTGCTTTTCATTTCAGTCATCAGAGACTGAATTATTCGAGGGGCTTTCTAAAAGTTCTCGGTAGGACCAAGAAAACAAGATTTAAGAGACACGCCCCCCAATAACCAACGCACTTATTCTAACGATTTTAATACCCTCAGTAAATCAGATTTGTAAAATAAACATCTGTCTCAGCTTCAAGCTCATCGTTTCACGTGGATGTTCGTGCATCCAGCCATTCCTTCAGATTTGGGAACAAAAAGCAACCGCTCGGAGGAATGTGGGGATGTGGAAGCAAAGGTAATGCAGTTTTGAAGCAACATCACAAACGTGTGTGAACGGTCATTATCGTGATGAAAGAGAATGTTCTATTTCGCAAGGTGTGGACATTTTGCCTGAATGGCATTCCTTCAGTTGGTCCAATAGTTCAGAGCAATGTTCCCCGGTAATGGTTCTGACCTTCTGGAGGTAGTCTATGGAAATAGCACAAGGAGAACGCAGGAAACCATAGCCATGACTTTCCTGCACATGAACCGGTTTTGCTTTCTTTAGTGTACTTTCACCAATAAGAGCAGCTCTTTCGTTGTAGCGTGCAGTGATGAATCCACGTTTCGTCTACTGTTGTGAAACATCTCACTTTAAATAAGTATAAACACTCTTGATAAACGTTCATTCGAATGCGTTTTTGATCCATTATTAACAAACACGGAACACATCAAACGTCCTCATGTCCAACACTTCTTGTAAAATGTAGTGGACACAGTCTATAGAGCTTTGCAATGCCAACCAACTCGCTTACCTTCAATCGGCGATCGTTGAGTACAGCATTGTGAATTTTTGTCCCAATCTAGTCGGACATAGCGGTTTTGGGATACCCTGAGCGCTCATCATCTTGAATGGATGTACGACCACGTTCAACAGTCCAATTTTTAACCCTCGAAAAAGAATGGAAAGAATCCTTTAATGTGGAAAATAACTCCTTTTGTTCTGCTGGGGTTAAATCCTTCAAAACGAAATACTTTATTACAGCTGTATTTCAGTTTGATCAATTTTATAGATAATGTTAACACCAGTTTGTTTATATGACAAACAAGTGACTACACTTGCGCGGCTGAAACTTTACAGCGCGCCATGATACTTAACAACTATCATAGTAACTTGGCCACCTTCACGGTATCTCCGAGTCAGGCCGAGAACTTTCAGATTACCCCTAGTTAGGTTGTGGCTTGCCGCGGACTACATCTGTATATAGTAGTAGGAATGTATTTGTTTCATTGGCATCAATACAGTACAAATTCAACAGGCGCAGGGTCCATTGTACGTGATTTTATAATTCAGTAGGTCTGTTTGATTTAATACAAGATATTAGATTAACTATGTCACAATAAACTATAAAATATATATATTCAACAATATAATACGATTAAATACTCTCCCTTTGTTCTATCCCGTAAAGGATTGAGGCGCAAACTTCTCCCTCCATTCCTCCGTACATTTACATTCAGTCTGTATACGATCCTCCCTTCTCACTGATGGGGTAAATTCTCCGCCGTGCCCCTAGTCTGAGTCACGCAAATCCCTGTCTAGTGAGTTTAGCCCCTGTTTTGATATATTGCTGAATCCTCCATTCAGATTTAGCCCCCATTGTACTTCCAACAAAATCATCTCTCTTCGTTGCGCAATTGTATGCTGCATATCCATATCCCTCAAGCGGTTCTTAACCTTCCTCCATGCTCCCTTTTCTGTTCCCCTATAGTTTCCAGTCCCTTTATGAACTTATTATAAGTATAATCATCACTCTATGAAACATCGTGACATAACATTTAATTGCTTTTAGTATTCCATGTGCAGTAGTACTTCAAACATAGAGCATATCGAGTTTTGCATTTAATAGTTAATGTAAATTATTTAAAATTATATATATTGTATAATAAAATTAAGGACATATGTAAAACAGAACATGGTGTATCGTATTAAATATTTGTCATTTTAATTTGAGAAAAGCATCTTAAGTACGTATTAATAAGAAAATAATTTATGTACATATATTAAAATATTTATTACATACAGCACCTTGTCAAAGTACGAGTATTGAAATGTATTTTGTAAAATAGAGCTGATATGTTATTAGCGAAAAAGAAATCATGTTCATTTATAGACTCTTCTGTAGATTAATGTTACTTGCTATATAGGTATTCTGTCAAGACAAATTTCTCTCTCTGTCCTTCACTGAATATTAGTAATAATAATAATAATAATAATAATATAACATAATTTGAAAAATTGGGAGAGAATTAAACACAATATTCTTACTCATTCATAATGGACTCGCTTTTGATAGAAAAATAGATTCCCAATGGATGTATGAAAATCCGTTTTGTTTAGTATTAATATACTTGAATTTTAGAAAGAATTGTTTGATAACCTAAACCTCGCTGCATTTTCTTATGTAATCGGAAGTTTTATTCACTTCACATAAATATTTAGCACCGTTTTAGCCTTACATAAGACAAAAATCCATTATTTTGCCCTTTTTTAAGGTAGAAACAAATATGCTAGTTACACATAATGGCATCTCACGACAGCTGCTTAGAGGTTTTATTTTCGGAGTTAAAAGTTTATTCATCTGATTAACAGTTTAAATGCGTGATGCACTGCCTTAAGTTCAGTGGTAAACCTCTGTTGCCAATATTTTCATCTGTGAGCACTGAATGTGTGGGAGCGAAAGGAAAGCCACGTACGCTCAAGGTAGGAGAAAGAGGAAAACATTCGTTCACATCGACACCGTTTACATTTCTCGGTCTCTTCTGCAGATACAGACATTCCAGCATCACTTTGGAGCGTTACGTAATCACACAAAGATGTGAGACAAAGTTGGCATGGGTACAAAATCCTCGGACAATGCCTGACAGAATTACTTCCGTCGACGAAACTTGTAGATTAATTAACGTCGAGCTGATTTCGCCTCCCTTATGTGATGTCCCTATCTCGCCGGAGAGGTTTCCAAGGATCAGAAGCCAAATCCTATTAGAGTTAGTTAACCTTATTTCAGATTCCTAACTTCTCCTCGTTTAATTTATCGATCTTTCGCAAGGCGAGAACAAAAGACCCGCTATCCGCTTGTTATCTATGTTGACGTCACTTCCTCCACGGCCTTTGTGTGAATCTGTGCATCCCTGAGAAGAGCCAGCGGTGCAAAAGAAATGGTTTTGCATACGCTTCGCTAGGGCTTTGGGGTTTCCCTTTTGCATGCGAGACACAGTTGTGTTTTCTTCTTGTTGGGAATGTATTTTTAATTTCCGTTCTCTCGTTTTTCTGCCTGAAAAGCAGCTCAGAAATTATTTTTGTGTTGATAAATAATTTTTCAAACGAAATATATAGATTTGTTATATTATTTGGAAGGTGTTGGGAAATAGCAAGTGCTACAAATGATCAATAAGGAAGTATATTGCGATAAAGAACATTCTCTTTCATCACGATAATGTGCCTTCTCACTGGGGTTGTTGCTGCTAAATTACATTATTTTCAATTGCAAGTGCTTCCACATCCGCCATTTTCGCCGGATTAGGCTCCCAGCGATTACTTTTGTTTCCATATCTGAAGAAATGGCTGGGTGGACGAAGAAATTACACCAATCGATGAGGATGAAACTGAGAAGAAGCTTGTTTTTTACAGTTGCACAAATCTTATTTTATTGAGGATATTCAAACGTTGGAAAGTCATTGGACTAACTGTATTGATTAACAAGTTGACTATGTTGAAAAATTTATTTTAAATCTTTTGTTTTCTTTGTCAGGCCGAGAACTTTTAGAACGCCCCCATTGTTAATCATACCTCAGTCCTTAGTAGGGAAAAAGTGGAAAGAATTACATCTTCAACTTTAGTCAGCGAAGCAAATTGAAAATTGTTGATACATGCAATCAAATGAGAGTTCAGTTCCCATATTCCACGTGAGATTAGTATCATCTAGTACCATTTGCCCCAGCCTTAATTCATCCATTCATCATCTTGAAGACTAGGGTGCCACTAGGCATTAAACGTTTCAACAAAAAATAATTAAAACGAAATAATTTTAACCCATCAGTAATATGGAAAGAGTAGTTTGTAAATTACAAAGCTATTTACGGTTATTAGTTTGTACGATTCGGTATGAACAAACTTAATTTTGTTACTTAAGAATTTTTCAGGGAATTTTGGAATATTATTTGAAATATAAGTTTCTGAAGGAGGAAAGAAAAAGAAATCGTAGGGATTATTACAGTTATCTCCTGAAATTAGTGTACATGTGTTTTAACATTTCACATAATGCATAAGGTAACGGGGCTACTCCCATTATAAGTGCAGGTATGAAATATTCCTCGGCAGGCACTCACCCTAGTAAAGTGTGAATTGAAGTAAATGTAATCACTTCCTGCTGTGGATGTAGAGTAACTGAAGATATCTATGGGCAAAGGGAGTCTTACGTCTGAACGAAGATTGTGCATTCAGAGGATTGTGGAAGCTTTAATACTCGTGTTTGCTATAGTGGACAACAGCCTACCCGACGCTGAAAGGCTGGTCACGTATACAATGGACTTTGAAAATTCCATGGTATTCAAAGGGGATTTGTTCCTATCCATTACATTGGGATGCAGTGGGTAACAGTCCAGAGCTGCTAGGAATTAGCTATTGTCGAAAAAGGAGAATTTGCCCTTCTTACAGCGATCAATTCAACCGTTCCCTTATTACATTTTGGAAAGTGAGAGGGAGTTTGATTTTTCAAATGCTTTGAACTCTGCAAACTCCGTGTACTTATCATATTAAACATCTACACGGAGATGTCTTACGACCGACCTTGATTGGAATCTTTGGTCCTCCGTGTCGACACTCTCATCATCCGAACTACTGTTCTCGTCCAAGCATGGAACCAGGAACCTCTCTAAGGTTGCTCTACTATGAGAGATTAATTCCTTAAGAGGCGACCCGATATGCTACAGTACTTCTGTCCAGACTTCTGGTTTATCTTTATAGGAGTTAATTTATATAGAAATTGTTCTTTAACACTAGCCATGTGCAGACAGTAGTTGGAATTGAAGAGTCAGACTTCAAAAGTTGGGTCAGGGCCGGGATTCGAGCCACAGATCTTCAGCCTACCGTGCTGAAGCCCTAATTAACTGAACTATAGTGTCCTCGAAGCATGGAACCACAAACCTCTCTCATCTGATTCTCTGATTCGGTGTATCTCGAAGACCTCCATAAGGTTTTCTGTATTATGAGAAAATTTTCCTGATGTAGTGATTCGCATTCCTACATGGACCGAAGGCCGAAGATCCATAGTTTGAATCCTATCCGTGATCCAAATTTTTCAAATGTGCTCCTTCCTTTCCACGTAGTTTCTTATGCACAGCTAGTGTGGGAGGGGGTTTACATTGTACTGAAGTTACGAGAATGGATTTAATATTAAAAACACAAATATTTGCTGTAGGAGGATATGTACGTATATGTATGTATGTGTGTGTATATATGAAGTATTCTATCTCGATAAATCGACTCATCCGTAGGTCGAAGTTACATAAGGGTTCTCAGCCTTACCCTAAAGTAAGTTTGGCACGCAAAGAAGACGGATGGTATGATTAAAACGTATTCCAAGATCGTGCATGATTTTTGCAAGCAGAAGCAGAGAATCAGAGTGAACTTCATCACAGATTTCTTTCTTTATTTAAGGACGCTCTTTAACATCTCGGGGTCATCAGCGTATTCATCACTGATTTCAATCTGTTTATGGCCAAGGTGTTTTAAATCAAAAGGAAGTGTGGTATATGGTACAACAAATCCAGGTGGGCTGGACGAAACTTCTTGACAATCTAAAATAAAACAGAAGTAGATACGCCCTGATAACAGTTGTGTTGTGAAAATTTGATAATGAAATATCGCATAGCCACGGGTCGTGAAATCGCTGAGTTGACGAATAATCCATTTATGAAACTATTTCGGCTCTAAACCTTCTTACTCTCCTTGCTGAGTTCTGAAGGTGCTAACCGAGGAACACAAGAAACAACTGAATGACTGTCCATTTACACATAATACGTGACTGGAAAAGAGTCGATGGGAAATTATGGAGCATTCTAGACCTGGTCCCCGATTTTTAACCTCTTCGGTCCATAATAACTTAACAACCGATAATATATTTGTAGACAAAAATTCAACAGAAATCGCTATTATGCAGAACTTTACCACGTACTAATCAACTCTGCCTCCGTGTCCTTCTCCAAGAACGGAATCTCCTTCATCTGATTCTATATACCCCCAAGGTTTTATCTGAAAAGATTTACTCCTTAAGAGGCGACTCGCAATCAAGACTTCCATTTTAACCACCAGTCAGACGCGTGAGGTTCGTGATTCTATGCTTGAACGACACGGTAGCTCAACTGATAGAGCGTCAGCACGGAAGGCTGAAGATCCATGGTTCGAATCCCAGCCAGAACTCAAATTTTACAAATCTGATTCTTTCTTTCCAAATAATATATTGTGTGGGATAGGATAGGGTTTCCTGAGGAGGATTTGAACACCACGAGCGCTAATGGCCTTATTTACTTATCCCCCCGAGAGTAAGGAATCAGATAAGGATATACAGGCAGAGGAGGCTTTGAGCGTACAGGAGTCTTTAACGTTTCCATAGACGCCGTAAGGGCCTGCAAGAGTAATCCCCGGTTTGCGAAGTGTCCCGAGGCCAGAAAGAACCCAATAAACGCTAAAATAGGACCTTTTACTGAGAGCAAGCCACCACCAGGACCAGGCAAACCCTCTTCGCCTGACGTTTCCGACTCTGCGAGCGACAAATTCGAGGAATGTAAATATGCATCATATCATTCACCTAAGTGACGAGATAAACTGCGAAAAAACTCAAGGTTGAATGGCCGATCACTAGAAAATTGAACCCGGGACCTCCGCTATTGAAACGGTTGCGTGAAGGACTGTTCACTCTGTATTTTAGTGGGGGAGTAGGTCGTAAGAACCTCTCAAATACGAAACCTAAGCTACACTCCCTAAGACAACTCACTCGGCTCTAAAACTTCATTTTCTTAGTTATTGTGGGTTTGTTTAGTACTTTCTCTCCCCCTTTTTGTGTATTAGGGACTTAGAAGCGCATTTTTAAAGGTTTCTTAGTTCTGTAATATCTGAAATTTCCTCGCTAAATATACTGCTATTTTTTATTTAAATACAGAGAACTTTGGTTTGTCACTCGTATAAACGCAAAACAATGCAGCATCGCATGTGGAATGCGGATCACGTGGTACAAGTTAATATGGGACTAAATATGTAATGTAGGTAGCAAATTCCTGTTCTAACGGAGGGTGTTCGGGAGATTATTACGCGTTCCTTCTTCTCGTGTTTATCATCATTCTTAGCGTATACTGCCAAGGAGAGCTTCAGATCCTGCGGAATTTATCTACCCATTATCCCATACAGGCTAGGCAAATAGGACAATAAATCGCAAGGTAAAATCTATTATCACCCCCCGACATTAACCTGCGCTTACTTTATGTGTAACTCTGAAAAGCACAGAAACACATTTCTGTAAAACTAGCATCGCTGAATTTATTATAATATTAGTTCTTTACAAGAAATATCACGTTAAGTGTAATATTTGTTCTATGTTTCTATCCTTTTTAATTGCTTTGAAACATTTCAAGCAATTTATGATGACTTCTTGCATTAGAGTGATGTTTAAGTTACCGTCTGCCATCTTTACTGTACTGCACTCTGAAAAAGTCATACCTGAACTTAAACACCACACTGCTGCAACCCCAAGAAGCCATGACCGAGAAAGCTTTAAGTATTGACATTTGTGTTTATCCATTCGTCATTTTTGGTGCGGAAAAGCAACTTCTGGGAGGGGGGAGGTTTTATTTTTTATACAAACAAGAAAAGGGTGTAACTATATAAATGGATTTTACTGTGAAACACGTGCACCCTACTGCTTGCTATTTGGAAACTCTAATCTTAAGCTTTATGACAGTCAACAGTAATATATTTTGTTAAACTAAGAATTTACTTAAATGTCAAACTTCAATATAGTAGTGTATTGTCAATTGACGTATCTTTTAGAGTTCTTAATTTCGCATGTTGTATAGCTTAAAAATAGGTTACACTAGTGTCCAAAAGTTCAGCATTATCAGGATAACGGTAAAATGGTAAGAGAAAAGATGAGTGATTTAACTACGAATCTTAATTGGAAATGGATACTCCCTGCCTCGAGATAAATAGAATCTGTGCATTAGACGCATACTGCCTGTCTTGTTTGAGCATCTCTTGGAAAATTTATAACGAAATGCCACAAAGACACCATTAGGACTCTGTTTTTGGACACCTTGAAGCAGGTCAGATAAGACTGAAGTTTCAGCATCCTTAAATGTACCACAAAGTGTCCCTTCCCGTTTCCGAGACACAGGAGATGCTCGTCGTAAAACCAATACAAGATCGACCAAGGGTAACCACTCCATAACAGGATCGATATCGGCCTTAACTGCAAAACGAAATCGAAGGATGCAAGGCCATTGTCTGCAGAGGTGGTTATAGCCGCTTCTAGAGTTACAGTTTCCTGACAAATTGTGTATCGCAGGTTCAGAGTGGGGGGGGGGGGGTTGTTTCGCTCATTCCAGTACAGAGACGGGCACGTTTTTTCTGGAGTCAGCAACATCAAAACTGCACAATGCTCTTCACAGATGAAACCCGCTTCAGTTTTTACGGACACATTGCTCCAAGTGTTAGTCGGTATAATTCCAGAAATATGGTGGAAAGAGACCAGTTTGATGGTAGTGCGGGAGGCATCACATTGAATAGTTGTCGGAGGAATGCCGTTAACGCCCAGAGGTACTGCCGCTAAATGTTCGACTACTCAGAGGCGCAGTTGATCCAGGCTTACTTTTCATGGACGATAACGTAGAGCTCAACTGATGGGTGGATTTCTCGAAGGTAACGATATCCACCGCATGGAAGGGCCAGCCATGTCTCCGGATATGAATCCTATAGAGCACATCTGGGATGCATTAGAGAAAGGAGTTGCTGTCCGTCAGCCTCCCCCAAGGACAATTCCAGACGTCCGCACTGCTCTTCGTCAAGAATGCGGTGTGCTGTCAGTAGAACTCTTGTCATCTCACACAGGGCGCATTACGTCGCTCTGAAGCATGTAGAGCAGTTAGGGGCAGTCACATTCCCCATGAACTGCTTTGTTGCTGTGGAACAGATATTCAGGGTTTGCTAATTTTTAACCTTTTTTCTTTATATATATATATATATATATATATATATATATATATATATATATATGGAAATGTGTCCTCGTCCCTTGATTATGCTTAACATTGGATACGTATAGTATGGGCATGCATAAATATGTAATGGAAATTCTGTTGTATACTTAACCCTCTTTCACAGCTACAGTTGAGAAAGTTATAACCTTCAGACTTTGCTGAGCTGTCCTCATGTCTTGCGGATTCTCACTCTTGATGTTATGACTTGACGCATGGAACCTGGGAAGCTGGCTGCAGTCCCGAGCGACAGCGGAGAGAGTCCAACTTGTTACTTCACTTCAGTGATAGGCGTACTGTTGTGTCTTTTTTACAAGAAGCGCGAAAGTATTTAATTTTTCGTAGAGTGATACAAAGACATGCTTCCCTAGGTGTTTATCGTACTGAAATTCCCTACCACATTCCTGGCGTACGAGCCGTTTTGGCAGTGCACTCATTATTTCACAAATGTTACAGTGAAGTCATGGGAAATGCGGTTCTGTTGTATGGGGTTTTGCAAGTGGAAAGGGATGAGATTTTTTATACACCAAAGAGGCTTTTCTAAGGAACAGTCTTCCTCTTTTGGGACATTTATTTATTTTGGGGCAGGGTACTTATTCAATTTAGTTGCGAACAGCAGCTAATGTTTTTAAGGATGCTGTGTGTTTCTTCACAACTTCAAGTCCCCTTCTTGCGGAAATTCCTTTAATCGCATCCAAAAACAAACAAACAAAATTTTCATTTTGTTCTGATAGGGACACAGAACAGTTGAAACTTTCCTGTTTGCTTACTTGGGCTTGTATTTCCTCCTTTTCATTGACAACAGAAACATCTTCAGCGTCTATTATAAAGTCGTTAATATCTTCATAATGTCCTATAGGGTGCCACTGCGGACTTGAAATTCATATATGCTCTGTATGTGTTTACATATTTTCCATTTAATGCTGGAATTAACACACATTTCGATGCACTCGATTGATGTCTTTTTTGAACAGGCGCGATAACATTAAAGTTTTTCGGGTGTACTTTAGACGTGGAAAACGTCTGGATAAAGCAATATTTGCTATAATGTCCAAGACAAGATGTCCAACAGGCTACTTGTGCTTAAGAAAGTAAAACTAAGTCCTAAAATGAAATACATACGTCGTAAGCACAAAGCAAGCTTGGAAATAAGCAAAGACAGCATTATTAAAGAAGACGATAGAAAATCCCGTCCTCAGCGACAGCAGTCGGAATATATTTTGAGCAAGATAAGCAAATTAATCTGCAGTGAATGTAATACATCCATACAGAGATACTGTTGCACGTGTGCTGTGTGTGCACACGCACACACAGCATGTTTCAATTTCAGGTTCGCAATGAACACCCTGTAGGATTCTGAAGATATTAATGACTTCATGATAGACACTGAAGATGTTTCTGTTCTCAATAAAGAGGAGGAAACCGTAGCCCAAGTAGCAAACAGGAAAGTTTCAATTGTTCTGTGCCCTTAAAGAGATTGTTCCACAGATAAGGTTCTTTGATATTAAAAAGAAAGGACTCTTCTTTGTCTTCATTGTAACATTTGTTATACAATGACTGCACTACCGAAACGGCTCGTATGCCAGGAATGTGGTAGGGAATTTGAGTACAATAAACATTTAGGAAAGCATGCCTCTATAGCACTCTCCGAAAAATTAAATGCATTCGTGCCACTTGTAAAAAAGACAGCAACAGTACGCCTATCACTGTGAATTAAAAACAATTACACAAGTACGTAAAGTAATAAGTTCGGCTCTCTCCGCTGTCGCTTGGGACTGCAACTAACTTTCCAGTTCCACGCGTCTCTGTCCAGGGTGCAACGTCACTACGCATTTGTGCTGTCAAGTTATATATTATCACATGGCGGGAATAAGATAACATTTAGAGTAGATAGTGCATATGTATGACTGCTCTGTTAAATACTTATTGCAGGAGGAACTATCGTCGTAGGTATTCTAGATTCAAATTTCGTTAATTAGTAACTTTAAATTTAGTGTAAAATCTGCATCGATATTTTCATTATTAAAAGCCTAGAAGAGTAAATCATGTTTGGAGTTTATGAAATTCCTCTGCGCCATGCTGGTGTAGAGGACTTTTCACCTCGCATGCTGTTACTATAGAGTTAGATCGCAGACGATGAAAACTGGCCTTCGCTATTGAGTTGGACTGGATTGTTAGGAGAGAGTAGAGCATTTTGGTACTTCGGCCCTGCTTACTGACTGGCCGTTTGTGCTATCCCCCATTGGAGGCATCTCCGGGTGGAAGGGATGAAGTGAGAGAGAAGCCGGACGACCAGGAGCTACGAACTTTCACATTGTTTCCATATAGAACACAAAGCAAGGAGTCCTCAGAAGGGCCAAGTCACCATTATACTGCTCTAGCCCTCCTCACCTGGCGCTCTCATCCTGTAACATAACCAAGGAAATGAAGAGGGAGAGCATTTGCCTAAGTGACCAGGGGAAACCACGAGAAACCCCAAGATCAGGAAGAACTTGAAACGGGGACCTCCCAAATGCGAGTCAAAGCCAAGCCTGAGCCACATAAAGTGTGCACTTAAATCTGAGTGTGAACGTGACTGACTAAATATTTCAACTTGGCGGAAGTAAGAGCATTTACTCAACTCTCAATGTAGATGGCAGTATTTAGTTCCGGTTCTAGGTCTCAAAGATCCCCGGATCTTAATCCCTGTAACCATTATCTAAAAAATAAAATTCAGAAACAATTCACTTGATCTGGAAATGATAAAATAAAAAGTTCTTCAGCCACGTTCATTGGTAATCAAAGTGAATATGTCTTAGAGAGACACTTTTCTAATCGTTAATACCACATTTTATTGTTTGTGATACTTAACTGATTAAATTAATAACAAAAGAGCGAGAGTGTTATTGTCGCCGCGAATTTTTGAATATACGGGCAACTAACCTCTGGTTATAACAATTAACAGTGGCGCTCGTGGCCTGTTGAAGGGTGGGCCAGGGCCAGGACTACTTGACACACAAATGGCGTGGGTGATATAATCCTCCCCGACATTCTCTCATAATTGCAACGTCATCGTAGGTTTGTGCTGTAAACTTCTGTTTATATGCAACTCTTCTAATAGAGATGTTAAAGTTCTTCGTAAACTTTCTGTAGTCAATTCATAAACAGGAATGCATTTTATGCATCTTTCACAGGTTTACCCCCACTGATGTATCGTAATATCATAAATTGTAACATGAATGTAATGTCTGTCGTTTCATCATTTGCCCTTTCTGTTTCTTTTCTACTGTCATTCCGTTAGACCAGATATTTCTCACTTCATATGCATTCAGCGAAGATGTTTTTTCAAGCCGTGGGGGGGAGGTCATTTTGTGCCGTCTTGCTGAGAAAGTTCTTATAGCTTTCAATTGAAGAAGTCCAAATCGTTTCAATTTCAACTTAACAGTTAAATAGAGTCTTCAATAAAACGCACATTTTATTTATTGCCACAAAACAGGTTGCTGTTTTTTCTAACTTAACATTTACTAGTGAGGAAACCACTCCTGTAGTCAGGTAGTTCCTAAGATAAGATGCAATGCTCAGCACTAGCAGGTTTGCCTTCCTGCTGGCCCAAGAGAACGCAGAAATAAGCAAGGGAAAGGCAACACCTCTTGGAGGAAGACAAATATAAGTCCTTGTAAGTCTTTGCTGGCCCATGCAGGTATAAGTTTAAAGTGTAAATTTTTCCTTGCTGATCCAAGAACTTCCCTCGCTAATAAAGGACCCGCATGCTACCGCTAATATAATAGAAAGGAAATGGGTTTATTGGCTAAGATACAATTAAAAATAAATCGGTTATACATCGCTATTTTTATGATTTTTTTATTTTAAAAGTTGATCAGAAGAAGACAAAATGTAAATAATTAAGGCATTTTCTTTGGGTGGACCGAGCCCATCCTGCCCTTACTGACGGGCAACCCCTGATAATTACTTAGACTTGTACTTTTGTTAAGTAGCAAAATAATTCAACGAATTTACTGTATTTGGAGAGAGAGAGGGGGGGGGGAAGATAGCTTTGCCTGTTGGCCCGTACTGGATAGCACTATTGGCAAATTTTAACAAATGAGTGTCTTCTTTTATGCTGGTTAAAATTAATTCTGACCACTAAAGTGACCAAAATGCTCAAATAAAAAATGATCTTTTTGTACAGAATTGCTTAAAAGTTAACTTTTAGAAATTAAGGTTAATGCATAAAATAACTACCAATAATATATCTGAATACAGAAAACAAGCTACTTTAGAGATTAGGTTAAAGTACATATGAGAAATTTATACAGCCTTGTTTGCTTTTAACAGTAAAAGGCTATAGTCAGGTTTCTAACATGTGTTTTGTTTATAGCATGCAACTAGCTCAGAAGCAATTTTAAATCCAGGCGTTTTCTTAATTTATTTTGTACAAAACTGCAATTCGAGAATGCATCTTCAATGTATGCGGAACTTGCAGTGAATTTCTATAAATGAGCACAAATTCGCTGTGAAATGTTTTGTTTCTTTGCATGCTGACTACCGTATTTCATTGGTGTAGCTAAATATGTTTCTGGAAATTGTTAGACTCATCCTGAAACGCTATGAACAATGCTTGTTTTAAGGTGCCCTCAAGAAGATGCTTTTAAATTTTGTTTAGCTTCCGTGTAACTACTGGGACATCACTAATGGGCACTGATGCATCAGAGGAAATGATAAATTGGGAAAGGATATTTTTAATGAAAAAAGAAAAAACGTTTCATAACTAAGTTTAGGATACCGACCCGGCATTTGCCATTTTGAGGAATGAGGAAAATCTGGAAACTCAATCAGGGAGGACGATCGTGGCGGGAATCGAACCCCAGACTGCCGCTCACCTGCCTAGACCCGCGCGTGTCAGTTTAAGCATATTTTACCACTTACTACTTTCATCTATTATTTTGATTTTGTTTCCTTGCAAATGGAACAAATAAACGGTAAAGAGAAATAATTAAACTTTATCCACAGACTGTAACATTTAACTATTTAAACCTTTTAATTTGTTCAGGACTATTGAATTAGATTGTAGTTTAACTTCTTTATACTAGCTTACATTATTTATTACTCTGAAATTTTATTGACCAATATCATCCAGTCTTGTGCCCATTAACAATTTTCGGGTAAAACTATCAATACTTCAAAAATGTTTCTAAATAAACAAGCAAGCTTATTGTCTACGAGGAGTCGGTCCTGGTGATGTAGTGGTAACCATACTTACCTTCTACACCCAAGATCTCGGGTTCAAACCCGGCCAGGATCGATGGATTTTTTCGGGGCGTAAAAATCTTAAGTATGGCTTCCTTCGGAAGGGAAGTATAGCCGTGAGTCCGTGTCGTACATTTACGGCACGAAAAGAACCTCAAGCCTGAAAGAAGAGGCCTCTGAGCAAAGTTTGTCGGTCTTTTCATATCCGGAATTGAATGGGATGCTGATGACCTGAGATGTTAAAGAGCGTCCGTAAATAAAAACAAATAAAATAAAGTCTACGAGGAAGTTGTGCTTCGAGTTTTGAAATTTTCTGAGCCAAGTCCCTGGCTGGTGTTTTTAATGCATTTTTTTTTTTTTTTTTTTTTTTTTTTTTTTTTTTTTTTTTTACTTCAGTTATATTTCCTGGCTGAGTAACAAGTCTTGTCCAATAAGTTTATCCAATGTGATGAGCAAACATATTGCAAAGAGTTGATTTTAAAATTCCATCAGACGCTTTATTCTGCATTTATTTTGTCACCTAGTTTTGCATCACTTGTCTCTGCTGCTTCTTTTGCTAATTGTAAATAATGTTCTGCAGTATTTTTATTCAATTCTATATCAATTTTGGAAATTAGGTTTGGCGTTGCGCCTGTTGGAACACAGGACTAATAATAATTATGAATAAACTCCACCCATTTTGTACAAGAGCGACATTTTTTGCACTTATATAATATTTTGCTTCTTAAGATGTTCATAAGTTTTTTTCCTCTAAACATTTTCAAAAAGAGAAAATGCCAAATTATTGTTGCTCTGCCAAGGATATGCCTTCCAATTCATCATTTATCTGCATCTTCTGTGTTTTTAATGTTATCGAGGAGGCCCTGGCATGGATTCAGGGTGCATGTATTCTTTATTTACGTTTAGAGTAAATAACTTCCCATAAAGAACTCGCCTGGGCATTGGTATATAAGTCCTGCAAGCGGAGGAAGGTAAATACAGTGAAAGAAAAACAAAAGAAAATCTTGATAAGCAATATTCAGTTGAGTACCTGACGGATATTTCCGATTAGGAGGCTATAATCAGATATCAGCATAGAAACGACCTTAAAACACATATTTTACATAAATAAAAATTATGTATCTGATCTGTATATTTAATTTTTTTGTATTACTGCTAAAGATTCGTTCTGTTAATTGTTAATGGAGTTGCACTGCTGTGTGGTGGTTCCGCCCTATTCTTCATGTGTAAATACATCAAACAGATGGGAGAATTTCCCTCACTTTGAATAGTAGCATCTTACGTGCGTTATTTTGACCAGTTAAAGCCAAGCTTAACGCTGACATTGTCATTATTAAAATATTTGACTTCTGCCAAGCCTATTTGATTGACATTTATGTTTTCCATTATTAATCATGACTGATGCAGTGAAAGAATTGTGAATTGAAAATAAATGATCCGCAGACAGAACAAGAAAGTTGGAAGCCAGCCAGCTATGTGTTTGTTTTTATTGCGGGAAATTAAAGTAAATAAAGGGAATTGCCCAAACCGCAGTTTGAGTTTCAACTTGATGTTTATTCAACACAATGGGATTAGTTACTTCAGTTTATAATAAGTTTGCATGTAGGAGAAAATGAGCTCTGGACGTTTATCGAATATCTAGAACTTCTGCCAATATACAAATTTGCATCCCCCATACGCGTACCAATTTGTGGATAGATACGCATCCAGTTGAGGCACGGCCCTGCAATGAACGAGATCACTGAATGAAATAAGTTTTGAATTTGCATGTCAGCGTGTATGTAATGGCCCAATGTTACAAGCGGCTAGACGGGAATTTGAATGTTTGGCCCAAAGCCATAACTGTTTGCTAACAAAAAGCTAGGAATTGAGTGCGAGGCCCGTGTCTACAACTTCATATTTTTCTCTGTTTTTGTTATACATCTGTATTCATGGCACCGTGCAGAATGGGATGTGTTCTGCATTGAGTTACCAAATGGGATGAGGGAAAAGAGCATCTTTGTGATGGGAAAAAGCTAATGTGATAGTAGGATGGAAACTCTTTAAAGAATGTCCTAAAGATTTGAAGATTTCGTTGTGATTTGTAAATAAAAATATATAGTCTGTTTCAGTTATTAGGACTGAAAGTTTGAAGCGCATCTCTGTATGGTGCAGGGTTAAAGCTTTACCTGGATTAATTGAAATAAATATAACATCTTTACCAAGCTATATCATTGGTCCGAATTAGAAAACACAGTCTCTTACATTAAATGTTCATACAGCTAATTTACAGAAAGGTTACATCTCAAATCTATGCATGAGAGCGCTCTGCACAACAAACTTATTCCTTTAAGGGGTGTCCCACTCGCTCTCGGTTCGTTATATTCCAGTTAACTTACGTAATTATGCCTTGGTGTATAAAAAAGCATGTTGAAAGTGGTTATATTAGCATCAATTCATTCCCGCACATTTTTCTACATGTTATGAAGGTATTCACCAACACTCCGACAGTCAGAGCCTCGATTTCCGCCACCGCCAGGGTGGCCGAGGTCGTTAAGGCGTGGACTCTTGAGCGGAAGGTCTGGGGTTCAAATCTTGCCAGGACCGTTCTCCCTGACAGGTTTTTTTCCAGGTTTTCCTCAGTCCTCATAAATGGCAAATGCCGGGAAGGTACTCTGAACTTAGACCTGGAACGTTTCCTTCCTTATAAATAAAAATCCTTTCCCAATATATCATTTCATCTCGTGTATCATCAGTGCCCATCGCCTGCGGTGTCTCTGTAGCAAAAACCATTCATTCATTCATTCATTCATTCATTCATTCATTCATTCATTCATTCATTCATTCCATTTCCGCCGATTGTTTCCCTGCATTTCCTTGGGAGTTCGTGGCCAGTAGGGATACACTTTCCCTCTCAGCAAGCTCCCCTATAAAATCTAATGTATTAAGATCACGTGACCTTGAACTGCTTTAGAAATTGGAATATATTCGTGAGCTATGCTGACATTAAAGGTGTAGTAGGGTGAAAAAGTTGTTACATAAATGAGATGAGATCTTAGTTTTCTGTACCTATCAAAATTAAATGATTATATACCGGGTGCTAAATAAACTACTATACAATAATTTCAGAGATTGTAGAGGAGTTTCAGGCAAGCAAATTTGAGACAGTAAATAAATAACAGAGCTATATGTTTAATGCAGATAACTAAGTGTTAAAGCAAAATGAGGTAAATATTATCTTAGAAGTTCTTCAAATCTGCCTCACGAGCGAGGAAATTCCGATTTTCAATCGCTCATCGTCAGAGTTGCCAAGCTTTAAAAGCTTGGACTAATCGAAAACCGTAAGGCACTGTATCCATGGTGACAGAGTGCAACAGGTACGGATTTGCGGTGTTAATTATTTATTTATGTTATAATTAAATACACTGCTACATAAGATGTAAAGGAACTAAATAATCAAGATACCAGAACACCATAACAAGGATGCGATTTTACTGGGGTATAAGTATAGTTTATAACTTCCGGAAGTTAATTTGAGGCATGATTTCGATATATGTAAGGTTTATTAGTTATGACATACTGGTCATTTAGAAACGTTGTACATAAACTTCAACAAGTACTTCATAAATGCCCGTTTCAAATAGTATGTAAAATCCCTTTTACAATCTCTGAAATTTTTACATTAACATCTTGTATAGGGCAAGTATGTTTGCACAAATATGACGCCAAGTGACTCTTTTTTATGTAAACCTACATACCTTATACTCATATTTTGTTTGCTTCTCTTAGACGTTTCCCCTTACCTCCCAAAATAACTAATATCGTTAACATTTATAACATTCTGTTTAACCTCACCTCTACTATCGCCAAAATATCTCATTTACCCATTAAATGATATCAATTTCATTAACTTTCTTTAACACTTCACAGTTAAAAAACAAACATACAAAAATATATTCAATCGCTTTTTACTTCTTAATTGAATTCGTTCCGTTTTGTCACTGAACTTGTGATCTTGTTACCCTATACGTACACATTAAGTAATTGGAATTGTATGTTTTATACCATAAGAATGGAATATAGCCAATAGTTAATTCTTATTTTGCAAAAAACTAATAGACATGAATGGAAAACTATTGGGGTATCATCGTATTGAATCCTGCATAAAAATAATAGCTGGAAGTTTAAACAAACCTAGTGGAACTACAACATTGAATTAAGAAAATTGATTCAGATTTAATTGTTCATGTACAGATAATGGTATGTGTAATATAAAATTCTGTGGTTAATACAAAAGAAGAGAATTCAACTTACCAACATACGCTGGAAACGCTGAGAAATCACACCAGCTGGCAGACTAATTAAAAGTTGAGGTGTTGGCGATTACAGTTCTTGATCAATGACTCCGAGACAAATCAAACACAATTGGCAGAGATTTGTGGCGGGCTCAAACAAAGATTTGACAATATCAGAGAAATGCTTCAATATATTAATTTAAAGCTGTGGTAGAAGAAAGGAAAATAAATGGTAACTCTTTTTTAAATACAAACCAAAGGGAAAAACAACTTGGTACAGGTAAGTTTTCTTTTCCTGAAACCGGAATGGTTGATAATGAGAGAAATGTTTACATTTTCTAATATAAGCTGTTCTAAATGCCGCGAACTGTTCGGTGAGAGAAACAAAACGATTTTACCCAGTGAAAGACTTAATGCCTAACAGCCGTAGTATTATCTTTGACTTTGAACAATTCTGTAAAATACAGTTACATACACTTAACTCATTGAACAACCTTATTGTTGCTTAATGTGATCTAAATAAACTAGGGGTTGCGTTAACGAAGGTGTCAAATAAACGTTACAAAAAGAAATGTACTCGTAAATGTAGATGTTGGCTATTCGACAATTAGTTTCGTTCCAAATTTCTAGGAACATTTTCAACTTTTGTGTTTTTTGTTTCATCCACTTTTTTAACTTCCCGCTTTAGAGTTTTGTCTTTCATTCTTTTCTATTAGTTCATTTGTTTTTTGATTTACGGCTATATAAATTCTCTGCAAAACGCCGTTTACACTGTACAAATAAGTAGTTATAAACCAATGTTTTCGAGGAAAAAGTGACTACCACACGTTTCAGAAACCGAAGTAAAGACCCTTTTAGCATGAATGAGTGGATATTACACTTCATTGCTGCTTTCCACTGGAGAGAAAAGAAATCTCAAAGAGGGAGCCTTTAACAAACGCAGAGGATAAGCTGGAACGCGTCAAGAACTCATGGAAAGTAAACATATGTCAAAGGATTGAAAATGGAACAAAACGCATTTTTTGTTATTTTAATTTCATTTCAACACGACCTTTTGAACATTCCAACTTGAACCAACAACTCTCTAGGTTTTAGATCTCGTCTCTTATGCGAATTATTTCATTTTGCATTTTCTCTGAGTGTGTCTTTTATTAAGATTGAGTTTTGTGTATAGATTTGAATTTATCGCGTTAAACTTCGTTCTTTTTCAAACTTGTTCCTAACGCATCTCCTTCGTTTCGCAAGGAAACTTTTTGAACCTGCAATTACCCATTTAGCTTGTCTGTTTTTGTTAATTCGAAAAGGAAAGCCCAACATTCTTCGCTAACATGAACTGATAGAGACGCCGCGCAAAAAGTTAATATTTTAATTTTAGAGTTTATATTTTTATGAAAGCATAAAGTGATGCTGCATTTAAACTGATAATAATAAGCACTAATCTATGTTATAAGAAAAGTTGAAAATGATGTTCCTCGGCGGCAATACATTGCCGACATTTGCAAGGAAATTTGTGCATTTCATTAATTTTCTTCCCCTAAGAGCATGGTGGTTCGGAACACCTGTCTTGTTATTGGGAGATGTCTCTTGTAACTTTTAACAACAATTTCTCTATCTAGAACCCCATTGTTGTAATTTTATTTCTAAATTACTGATCACTTCTCTGCAAGAATTCGTTTTCGCATATAAAAATATAATCAACACACGAACCGCTGTCTGACGAAGTCTCCCTCAAACTACGGCCTGCACATGCCGATCTCCAGGCGCATTCTGCTGGCCCATAACTCCTTACAAGTTCAGTTAATAAAGTAAAAGTAACCATTACGTTGTGCCATTTTTTCCTGCCGTCTCTTCAAACCGTCCATGTGAGTGTTACAGAAAAACCAAGTCCAAACTGCAATAAATATTAAACCATGCATTTTTTTTTAAAAAATAAAGAAAAACATTTTAACTTTTTATTTCTCTTCTTAACATACTTTTAGACTATATACATTTTAATTATATTTTATTTATCATAAAACAGGCAGTATGAAAACAACTACACTAGATTAAGTCATTATATATATAAATTTAATTTATAATTTAAATTTAATTAAAATGTTCATTTCCTTATTTGCATTAATTTTGTCCCTACAAAATACTTATGAGCGTTACTGTATATCTCTTTTTGTATCATATTTTTTTAAAATTTACAAATTTAGGCATATTTATTAATTCTCAAATGTTAACATTAATCAAATATATAAATGAGCTGTGTTTTTGTAAAAACCACCGAATAATTTTAATCTCATTTGGCCAAAATTTGTCTGCGTTGTATAGCATTTAAGTCAATGTTCGTATTTATTTATGATAAACGTATAACTTTCAACAAAAAATGAAAAATGAAAAAATATAGCGTTAGTACAGTAAACGAAGAACATTAGTGGTTAAATACCTAGTTTAGAGAATAATAAAATAAGAACGAACGATGTTTAACAGTAGGAATTTATTTAACCTTTCCCTAAACTAGTGCTTTATCATCCAGTTTTTTTTCCCCTTTATTCTCTGGTACAAAATGAAAATTAGCGTTATCTGCCGCGAGAATTCGATTAACTGTAAATCACGCGAACGGTCTTGGAACTGTTAAATCATTATTATGTGGCACACCCTCCATCAGCAATAAGTGGGGCGCATAATGAACCTGCAGCTCGTCATTAAATCAAAATCGCTTCTAAACCCCATCCATCGGATACACTTTTCTCTGGTCCTGATCTCATCGGAAATTAAACGTAATGAACTATTGCCCTCGTGTTTACAGGCAATTAGCTAACCAAACTGAATCGAGGTGTCGGCTTCCGAAAGTATCCACTTCAAACATTCTGCATGAAGTTTGCGTCAGTCCCAAATGTGAGAGCGGTAATTCCATGTTTCGAGTTCTAGGTACATTACAGGGCTAATGTGTATTTGCTCCTTTAACAATAAAATTAAAAATAAACAGATGTACTTTTCATTAAAAATGTATGTCCTAATGCTAAAAATGGAGTCAATTTTAATGTTATTTTCCCTAAAATATTTTAATTATTTCTTCCATTTCTTTTTCAAGTTTATTTTATTTCCATTTGTAGCATTGAGGTTTAAGAACATTAGCGCTAGGCAGCGTTGTTCATCAAGGGCTATCAGCTTAACCATGGTCTATTTCTATGATTGAATCAATAATCATTCCTATTGCTGCATTCTCAGTTGTAAGAAGCAATTTCTACTGCTAGCTTATTATAAAAAACGAGAGAAAGTTTGCTGATGCAGAAAAGCTCACCTATACAAAGATTGTATTCTTCTAACTGTATAATAAACTAGCTTAAACATAAGAGTAGCATATATTGGGTGTTTCAGTCTCTCCGGGCCTCTGGTTTTCTGTTATACGTTGAAACTAATGGACGAATTGATTGATATACGCATGAGAAGCGTGGTTACAAAAGAACACGAGAGACGACTGTGTCGCGCATACCCGTGCTGTAATGTAAGTGCACATACTGGTTAAGCATTCCTTGTCAACGTCTTAACATTACAAGCCAGACCAGTTGTGAGGTATCGCAATGTAGAGGGAGGGCAGAGTAAACAGAGTTGGGTCTGCTTCATCCAATCACGCGCTATTTTCTGTTAGTACACACGCTAAGTATTCCCTGCCATACATTTGGGGGGGGGCATAGTGTTTCTATATTACACTGTGTTCGTTTAATATACTGTGACTAAATCCTCAGCGGAGACGTTAGGAAATACTAGGGGCGAAGTTACTGCAGAAGAACTGTTCCGTTCACCAGTTCCTTAAAAACAAATTAGGCAAAGGCCCAATTCAAGAAATATTAACTTTCGTCTAGTCAGGTGTTAAGCAAAATAGTTGAACGGGGATGTGAAACGTTTCAAGAAGTCATGAATAAAAGAAAAGTTCGACGAGTAAATAATTTTACCTGTGATTACATTTGCAGGGACGTTTGTTCAAAAGCGAAATCTTCAACATTAAATGAATTACTTGAAACACGCAGAGGGGAAGAAGAAAAAGAAAATCAACTATTTGACTTTCCACGTAGCAGAACAAGGTTTTAAACTTATTCAGAAATTTTGGCTTTAGGTCTTCACTTCTCAATAAGAGGAAAGCGACTCTGGAATTCCCAAGAATTGTATCGCCACGTTATCAGTTTCTATAAAAACAAGGCCTGTAATATTCTTAATTGGAACACGGCTAGACACTCGGAAGCAGCAAAAAATGCCTGGGATGATGATACATGTGACTTGCCCCTTCATGCTAAGGTTAGGTATCAAATTGCTTTTTCTATCTGCATCGGTGGTGCAAAAAGTAGACAGCTGTGAAGATATGGCAGCTGGTGTCTTAAAAACTAATTCAAAGAATATCTTTGAACATTTTGTTCCAAGATACAAAATGCGTGGCTGTGCTTAAACATAAAAATCCTAAATATATACATCAGCGTATATAGAATGTTGTCATTCATGGGATGGTTGCTGTCTCTAGTGATATAGAACTGAAAAGAAAGAACCCGTGGGTTCGAATCACGGATCTTCAACCTTCCGTGCTGACACTCTAACCAACCGAGTTATGCGGCCTTTTCTAAGTACATCCTTATTAGTAATAGTTGCTTTGCTTATTTCCTTCTTTATACCGAGGAAAAGCCTAACATTCTCGAAATATTAATTTTTTCTTGTGCCTTCTTGTTTCTGTTATTTATCTTCATGAACACCTAGTTCACAGCCTGTATGTAGTAAATACAGTATTTTCTCAATGGCTTAACTAACTAACTTTCCTCTTGTAAAAGAATTTCGGCTGCAAATGTAGAATGCTTCCTTTTAAAAGTGTTTAGAAATCTGTTCACAATTGTGCAACATTTCTCAAATGAAGGAATTTGTGTGTATCGAGTGAGATTTCTCATCCTGCAAATTGGGAGTACTTTACACTGTACCCTACGTTATATCGATTTCCACCAAATTGCCTGCTATGTGCCTCTCGGCGTGTTTTGACTCTTGTTGCAATGTGCGTGCGCCGGGCTTTAGCAATGAACGGTTCTGATTCTTATTAATGCAAGCATCCTAATTATGTAAATTTCACAATTAAATCACAAATTATTATAAGGATTTGCTTTTTTGAACATAAGTAAATGCGATTAACTTTATATGAATGTGAAAAGACAAGCATAAGGCATTGAATGATATTTTACACTTTGTGGATATTCTTACATACAAAAGGAAAAGATAAACTCCCTTATAGGGCGGTCTGGTGTTGCGGCGGATCACCCGCACATCTATACTGTATTGGGGCTCGCTTAGAAACTGATTCTTGAAGAAAAATGTAGTTTTCTCTTACTCTTTCAATATGCTGCTGATTTTAGTAGTGACTATTGAAAAAAATGCGTCGGAATGTGGAAAAAAAAGAATTGGAATATAAAAACACAGGCGTTGGTGATGACGTCTAAGACCCCAAGTCTTAACAGACAGTTGCATAAGCGTGGACATAACACAACGTGTGTAACCAACAAATTCTCAGCGCAGGAAATGTGGCATAACCGAAGCGCTCGTTAATGAGGAAAACATAGGCACTTTGGAACAGCGTACGCTTGTACTGGAAGCACCGTCGTAAAAACAAAAAGTACGTGCGACGGCTAAGCAGTCAGATAACTGTCACAGAAGGAAACATTTACATTCCAATGAGCTTGCCCAAGTTGTAAACAATCAGCAAGATACTAGGGAAAATGTGGAATGAGCGACTGTGTGGTTCCGAGGCTATCTGCCAGTATTGCGGTAAATATGTCTGCCTCAATTATTTCCGAACGAGCCATACATTAGCTTTGATAATACAATGTCGGTTTTCTCTCCTTTTCATTAGAAGGTCATTTGTCGTTTTATTACATACGTGTTTTAGAT